>JAYESA010000010.1:26971260-27031260 GCA_036927795.1 Iris macrosiphon
CGTTCCTGTGCACGCTGACCCCGAGGATATTGGATTGTTCTGCGCGACTTTCGGAGCAGATTATTGGGATTACACAGCTTTTTTGCCAGGCAAGTATACCTTGCCAAACTGTTTACAGTACTTTGCATGCTTATTATATTTCTGTATATTCATATGCATGTGTAGTTTCTTTCAGTCATTACTATATATTATATGTATGTTGACACACACTTGACACTTAGTATCATGAGAGGACAATCAGTAGGTGTATGGGCTACAACCACTCTGGTAAACCGTAGTATCTAGCACGTACTACGGTAGTGTGTCGCGTTGGTCGCTACCCCCGCGATATGTCGATTTCTGATGTCCCTGGCGTGTGTGTGAGTTGTGAGATTTAGATCGAGTAGCCTACCCTTGCCCAAACGTCGAAAAGTTGTCCTCATTTTGCATTCATATAGATTGTCTTGTATAGCGTACTTATATATTTTCCATCTATTATGCATGTTTACTGTATTCAATTGGCATGCTTCTATGTATCTTGTTATGTCCCTCTGAGAACCTGGTCCCTTGCTAGGTATAGATGACCAGGAGTATCCGTAGGAGTTCGGACTCGGACCTGACGCATTACTTTATGCCGAGGAGATCTTACCCTCTGAGCATCATTGGTTATCTCTAGCGATGGATCTTTTAGCTGACACTTCTATCGTAACCTTATTTTATATTGGTGATTTTACTCTTCTTTCTCATTTTAGTTTTGATATAGTCATTGGTAGTGGATTTGTCTCCACCCGACTATCATTGTTGGATTATTCAGACTCTTTATTCTAGTTTAGTTATTTCCTTTTTGTGACGTTGTGTGGATGAGATTAGTATTCTGTGACTTGTGACAATAAATATATACCACATATGAGTATTATTCATATTACAACGTACGTGTGTATTATGGTATCCATATATTGGAGTTGCCATATACATACGGCTGGCATGCTTACGTGTTCCTAGTCCTACGTATTTTGGGACTGGGGCGTGACATCTTAGTAGCTGAGGCTCGGTCCCACTTTAATCTTTGAGTGATCTAATACGTGGTTAGGGTCAGCCACGTATCGTCTCAGCTGGGATACATGAAACACGTTATATACTCCCTCTAATGTAGGTGGCAAAGCTAGTCGGTAGGCTACGACACCGATCCTTTCGGTAATACTGAAAGGTCCGATAAACCTTGGACTGAGCTTCCCGTTTCTTCTGAAACGAATTGTGCCACGTACTGGAGAAATTTGCAAGAACACCAATTTGCCAACCTCAAACTCTAACGGTCTCCGGCGACTATCGGACCAGTGCTTCTGTCTGTCCTGAGCCACACGAAATCTTTCTTTAATCTGCTTTACCTTCTCCATAGCATCTACTACCATTTCTGGTCCCAACAATACTCACTCGCCTACGTCGTCCCAAGATAATAGGGTACGACATCTCTGGCCGTACATAGCCTCGAAAGAAGACATCTCGATGCTTGCCTGGTAACTATTGTTGTATGCAAACTCCACTAGATGAAGATGATCCTTCCGAGATCTCCCGAATAGTACACAAGTGTGCAGCATATCCTCGAGAGTCTGAATAGTCCTCTCTGACTGTCCATCTGTCTGGGGGTGATATGCAGTACTGAATTTGAGCTGGGTGCCCAAACTCGTCTGCAAACTCCTCCAGAAATGAGAAGTGAAACGACTATCCCGATCCGATACTATGCTAGCGGGAACCCCATATATCCTGACGATCTGCCTCACATACATCTCTGCCAGCTTCTCCGTAGACAAACCCACCTTGAAAGGCAAAAAGTGGGCCGACTTGGTCAACCTGTCAACGATGACCCAAATTGCGTCTTTTTCTCCTGGAGATCGTGGAAGTCAGGACACAAAATCCATAGTAATGTGCTTCCACTTCCACTCTGGAATAGGTAATGGCTAAAGTAAACCTCCTGGCCTCTGCCTCCGCTTTCACTTGCTGGCACACTAAGCATCTTGATACAAACTGTGCCACTTCCCTCTTTATGCCATGCCACCACACACTCCCTCGCATATCCCGATACATCTTGTTGGCACCTGGATGTATGGAATATTGAGAGCGGTGTGCTTCCTTTAACACCTCCTCACGCAGCTCCCCACTAGGCACACAATCTAGCACCATGCCGCAAAGAACCATCCTCAGCAATGGTGAAATCATCCTCCAATCCTACTCTTACCTGAGCTCTGATTCTCCTCAGAGATACATCCTTATACTGGGCTGCCTTGATCATGTCCATCAACTCTGAGTGTATCTGCAACCCCCACATCTGTATAGCAAAACCAGGAACTATCACCTCAATGCCCAAGCTCTCCAAGTTCTCTAACAAATACCGATCCTGTGTCAACAACATAGCTACCGGATATCTGCTCAAGGCATTGACAACTACATTGGCTTTCCCAGGATGATACTGCAAAGATATGTCAAAATCCTTCATCAGTTCCAACCACCGATGCTGCCTCATGTTCAACTCCTTCTGAGTGAAAACGTACTTCAAACTTTTGTGGTCTGTGAAGATCTCCACATGCTCTCCGTACAAATAGTGTTTCCACAACTTCAGGACAAAGATGACTGCTGCCAACTCCAAATCATGGGTAGGATAGTTCTCATGAGGACGTAATTGTCTGGATGCATAGGCAATCACTTTCCCATTCTGCTGAAGAACACAACCCAAACCTTTTTCCGATGCATCACTATAAATAGTGAAGCCTCCAGACCCTGATGGCAACGTCAAAATAGGAGCAGACGTCAACCTTTTCTTCAATTTCTCAAAAGCAACCTGACACTCCTCTGTCTAAACAAACTCTACATATTTTCGAGTGAGTTTAGTCAAAGGCTCTGCAATTCGAGAGAAATCTTTTACGAACTTTCTATAATATCCAATCAATCCTAAGAAGTTTCTAATTTCTGCAACAGAGCTTGGAGTGGCCCAAGATTATACGACAGCAATCTTCTTTCGATCAACTGATATTCCATCTCCAGTCACTACATGTCCGAGAAACTCTACTTTGTTTAAGAAAAACTCACATTTAGAGAGTTTTCCATAGAGCTTCTCATTCCTGAGTGTTTCAAGCACTATCCTTAAATGGTTCTCGTGTTCTTCTAGCATCTTTGAGTATACAAAGATATCATCTATAAACACTACCACGAACTTGTCCAGGTACTGATGGAATACCTTGTTCATCAAGTTCATGAAGACTGCTGGGACATTAGTTAACCCGAACGACATCACCAAGAACTCGTACTGGCCATATCGAGTCCTGAAAGCAGTATTTGGAATATCTTCTTTTTTCACCTTCACCTGATGATATCCGGATCTCAAGTCAATCTTTGAAAATACCTTCGCGCTACTCAACTGATCAAAGAGATCATCTATTCTAGGCAGCGGATATTTGTTCTTGATTGTGAGATTGTTCAGGGCCCTGTAATCGATGCACATCCGCACCAA
Organism: Iris macrosiphon; assembly: GCA_036927795.1. Classification (NCBI taxonomy): domain Eukaryota; kingdom Viridiplantae; phylum Streptophyta; class Magnoliopsida; order Asparagales; family Iridaceae; genus Iris; species Iris macrosiphon. Next base: position 26,974,742 of record JAYESA010000010.1, read on the forward strand.
TCCATCCTTCTTTGGCATAAAAAGTATCGAAACTCCCAGGGCGACGAACTTGATTTGATGAATCCCTTGTCTTCTAATTCATCGATCTGTTTCTTTAGCTCCGCCAGCTCATTGTTGTTGATCCGGTAGACATGATGCGATATTGGTTCTGCTTTCGGTATTAGATCAATAGAGAATTCAACATCTCTATCTAGCGATAATCCTGGTAACTCCTCGGAAAACACATCTAAGAACTCAGCAATAATAGGATGCAGTAGCTCTTTCTCCTCCATTATAGCTTTGCAAAGAATTCTACCATCTGGCTTCTCTCTCTTTCTAGTAAACTCGAACTCTGACTCTCCTGAAGGTCGAAACAGCACACGACCTTTGTGGCAGTCAATGCTAGCGAAATGCATACCCAACCAATCCATTCCAAGGACAATGTCAAAACTTGGAAGTGGCATTACGAGTAAGCTAGCAGACAAACCACAGTCTCCCAATGTAACGTGATACCCCTTGCAAACATCACTGACTAGGATGATGCCTCCTCCAGTCGTGATCTTACAGTTTCTACTCAAGGGTTCCACTACTAAATTATGCTTAAGTACAAAAGTCACAGATATGAAACTATGGGATGCACCAGAATCAAATAATACTACGGCTGGAATAGAATCGAGAAGAATAAAACCTGCTATAACATCACCGGTGGGCTCAGTTTCCTCGACCGTTGTAGCAAAAGCTCTGTCCTGCTGATGAGCTCCCCTCTGCTGGTGCTGGACAAATTGTTGTTGTTGTATTGGAAGTGGATGTCCCCTCTGCTGTTGTGTCACAGGTGGCTTAGCTGGTCCCTTTTGATTTGTTGCACCTCGAATATGACAGTTGTTCACATGATGTCCCGTAGGAATGTCCCAGTTTCTTGCAAAAATGGTAAAAATGGGTCTGCTGAATCTGTCTTTGAGGATGCGACTAAGCCGAAAATCTAGTTGGAGGACGATGTTGATGCTGATGCTGGAAAGTCCTCGGCTGAAAATGGGAACATTTTGCTGGTCCCGTGTTGCTGCCTCCTTCGAACGCATTTCGGTCCTGTTTAGATTTAAAGCCCATGTCCACCTCGATCCTTTGGGCTTCTGCTACAATCCCAGCAAAAGTTGTGATACTAGAGAGGATAATGACTCGAATTTCCTGAGCCAAGTCTTGCCGGAATCTGTGAGCTCGGTCCTCAAGATCTCTTACCATATATTCTGCGAATCGGCTCAGCATGCCGAACTCTGTAGCATATTCATCGACTGAGAGACTATCCTGCTCCAAGTTCTGGAATTGTTTCTCCAGAACGTCCTGGGCTACTGCGGAAAAGAACTTCTGTTTGAAAAGGTGTTTGAACTGGTCCCTAGTTAAGTTTGGATCAGCAAGTCTGGGCTCATTTTTGAACCAAGTGTGGGCGATATCGTGAAGCTGCAAGCCTACAGCCTCTATCTTCAGGTCTTCCAGTATCCGAGCAACTCGCATAATTCGCTCGATATCCTCGAGCCATTCATCCGCATATAGGATTCCTTCAGTTCCCTTGAACTCCCGATGTGCCATCTTCTTAAAGTCCAAGATATTGCCCATTTTCTGTTGAACAGGCTGTTGTTGCTGAGATGCAAACTTCTCCATAGATGCCAAAGCCATATGATGGGAACTCTCAATGCTTTCTTGCATCATTTTTGTTTGTTCCCTCTGGGCCTCAGTCTGAGCCCTCTGCGCCTCCAACATACATTTGAAGAGCTCATATAAATGTGTTCCTTCAGTGGACATGCCTCCAGTGTTCGATTGTATACCTCCTTGGGGTGGAAGTGAAGGAGGAGAAGAAAGATATTCAGAGACAACGGGAGCGGCTTCTGCAGCTGCTCCTGAACAACCGGGTGCTCTGGTCTCGCGTGTCCTTCTGGAATATGTTATAGGTGTCATTCTGGAATATGATAAAACAATAAGGAGACATCATTATGACACAAGATAAGATATTATTTGAGAAGGACAGAAATTGGAGAAGATATCAAGTCATTAAGATTAGTAAATTTATTCAGAGTTAAAATTCCTAATTGTGATTGAGTATTTCCTATTCCTAATATCCTATATCCTATTGCAGGCTCGTAATAGTACTCTAGTCCTAAGTACTACTACGATATCGCACTTCTTGCGAAGTCTGACCCGCATGGGCCACCATAAAAACGTGTCACGACCCGCACCCGGGTGTTCGGATACGAGTGTGTGGGTACGCCCAGCCTACGCCGCAGTGTCGGCGGTAGAATGCTGTCTGGAATTAGTACTGTATAACCAACACCTCATAATATAAAGGAAACAGATATTATACTCAATCACAAAACTAAGGTACGTGAAAACATGCTGTATATATATATATATGTATATAAAGGTTACAGTACAAAATCTTGTGTTCATAAATCATACAACTATAGTAAGTATGCAAACTTTAACTATTGTCATAACTAGGTCTCCTGCTTGCGGCATTCCTCGATCATCCAGGAGGTAAAATCAGGCTCAAAGCTATTTTCCAAAAATCTATAATAGATAGGGCACAGGTCCTTCTAAGTGCTACCTGAAATATTATCCAGTCAGGATTGAATGAGTACAATTCTAATAGCAGTTTCAATACATGATAAGGACTATAAAACAGTGATAGAAAAAGTAGTACATGATGGATAAATATACGGACATCAAGGCATGGTAAGAAATGAACAGGAAAAAATGAATAAACAGAAAATATGTCATGTATCAACAAAGAAATCTATAGTCACTAAGTGTTTTAAAATACTAGTTTGATTATGTGATCGGCTAAGGATTGCACAATGGGAGCCGGTTAATCATACGTGATGTGTATGGTTAGCCTTTGCACATGAATTATATTTGCACTTGATTAAGGGTATGATCACATATAAACTAGTATTTTTCTTTTCGAATAGCATACATGAATCACACGAATATCAAGTATTATACAAGATCAAGGTCTAAAAATCCAAGATATGCTAGTACATGTTTTTGTGTGTCAGGAATCAAGTACAACAATACTACTTGTGTTATAGAAATTATCAGTAAGAAAACCATCAGAGACTGTACTCGCCTGAGGTCCAAAGCGGGTGAAACAAGTCAGAGTGTGTGACGGGGTCCAGATAACCTATATCATGAATAATTCACATTAATTGGTGAAATATAATTAAGTAGATTTAACCCACTATATTTCTAGGTCAATTTTATGCTATTTCTGGTTTATAGATGGAACAAATATCTAAAAAAACTTAAATATAAAAATAATATATATATATATATAGATATATATATATAGATATATATATATAGATACATATACATAGATACACATATATAGATATATATATAGTATACATACATATATATAGATACATAGATACGTATATAGATACAATATAGTATACATATATAGATAATATATAGTATATATATATATATATATATATATATATATATATATATATATATATATAGACACATATATATTATATATTATATATATATATACATATATATGTATATGATATATATATATATATAAAAATACATATATAGATACACATATATAGATACATATATATGCATATAATATATATAGATACAATATATTATATATAGATACATAGATATATAGTATACATATATAGATAATATATAGTATACATATATACATAGATATATAGATATATATATATATATATATATATATATAAATACATATATAGATACATATATAGATACATGTATATGATATATATAGATACAATATATTATATATAGATACATACATATATAGTATACATATATATAGATAATATATAGTATACATATATAGATAATATAAAGTATACATATATATAGATACATATATACATATATATAAATATATATACACTGCTCTTGCTGCTGCTGCTGCTGCTGCATGCTGCTGCTGCATGTTGCAGTCACTGCTGCTACAACTGCATGCTCTGCTGCTGCAGCTACTGCTCTGCTGCTTCTGCTGCATGCTTCTGCTACTGCAGCTCCTGCTCTGCTTGCTGCAGCTGCTGCTGCTCTGCTTGTTGCAGCTGAATGCTTCTCTCCCTTTTCTTGACACACACACACACACATACACACACACACACACACACACACACACACACACACACATATATATATATATATATATATATATATATATATATACTCATCCTAGTTAGTTATAAAAAAAATTTGAAATAGATAAGAGAATACATTGTGGGAAAATTCCTTAATCCTTTGTTAGTACTCCTCAAGGGTTTAGAATTGGATTTTGAAGTGGGATGGTTGAGCAAGGGGTAGGGGATGTCCTTATATAGGGTTGGAGGTTGTCAAGATATTTATTATGGTGCATTGACCATTGTGACCTTAACCAATTCAATTTGGATTTCTCTTCTTATGAAGAGCAATCCAAATTGAATTTGACTTCTCATTAACCTAATTTAAATGAAGGTTACAACTATCCTGAACTAAATGAACAATAAGGCCCAACTACTCATGGTAAATATTATTACACGTATTCACAATCTAAAATAATAGTTTACTAATTCAAAAGACATGTCTTGCTTGGAACAATATGTTATTGTATGCCTTCTTGAAAAGAACCTTTCTAGTTGGACACCAACCATTACTAATGTAGGTCCCACTAAGTCGGGTTTCCTTATTATGTTAACTAACTAACTAACGCATCCATCTCATAACAAAAAAATAGATGTTCTCATTTTTCTCAATTGGGCTCGGGACATCGAGTTGGCCCTGGTTTGATGAAATGCATTAGTTCCACTATTATGCAATGTGACAGTCTTTCAATTATTTCCCATTAAACTGAACCTTTAGTCATTTGTTGCCTATTATTTTCCTTAAATTCAGGCAAAGGTAGTGTAGGTTACATCTATCAAGATAATTAGCTCCAGGATGTGTTAGAATGTTGTGTGCCCTTACGCAAGAATCAAGATACACTCCAACACTGACTAGATCGTAGAAGCAGGAGTCGCTGACATAAATATTTTACTAACTATTTCAACCCTTAATATTAATAGTTTACTGCACTGTGCATAATTTTCCAGTGTTGAATTATGAGAAGTATACATACTCAATGCTACTAAGTGAATGTTGCCAGAAGTCATCATGGTTCTGTATGAAAGAGGAATGTTGTCTATTAACTAAAAAATATTAAGGGCTATATTTAATTTTTGTCTAGTAAAGACTCATAATTGTTATTTACAATGTCTATGTGGAACAATAGGGAAGAGCCATGTATAATTTACTTTCGAGAATTTATAGTCAAATGACAAGTAGGGTAAAAATTACTATAACATCAATGATCATAAGGTACTACTTCCAGTAGTCATTTGTTGGAATATATATCCAAATCCAGGATAGTTACCATTAGACTCAAGGCCAACTGTATATAAGAAGAATTATAGTATTCTAGCTACTCTCAAAGAGCATAAGAAGAAAACACTAAAATGGTATGCCCCATTCTTATCACCCCACTCAACCTCACCTCATGATGGGTTGTCCAACGAGAGTTTTCAAGTAGAATAAGTTTCGTTGTCCTATGTGGGTTCTGGTGGATAAGTTAGCAATCAATAACAATCTAAAACTAATGTGACAAATGGAAGAGATATCCTCAAATAGAGAAAATAATGTTGCACGGAATGCCAATCAATCTTTATGTGTTTTGTATGCTTGTGAAATACAGGATTGTGGCAATATGAACTGCACTTGTATTGTCACAGTATAGAGGAATGGCAGTTGAGAGAGTAACTCCTATATCAGCAAGAAGGCCCTGCAACCAAGTGATTTCAGCAGTATTGGATGTCATAACACAATACTCAACCTACTGAGACGAGAGTGTTATTTCTTGTACTTCCAAGAGATCATAGAGTCATAAAAAATATGTAGAAACCAACAGTAGATTTTCGACCAGGGGCATCACCAACCCAATGAGCTTCAATATATGCATAAAGTTGTAAGGACTAAAATGCAGGAAAAAAAGGATTTTGGTGATGGTGCCCTGGAGGTAATGCATAACGCAAAGAAGAGCTGCATAATGAGTAGGAGAAGCAGAGACAAAACTGTCTAGCAATATCAACTGCATGAGAGAAGTCAGGTCGGTTTATGGTTAAGATAAACATGAAGGACGATAGTGAGCCGCTTCAACGAAAGCATACGTTAATTATCTCGCAGACTGAACCTAATTCTCTTCCCGTGGACTGAACCTTGGAAGTAACACTAAAAACTTGAAGGAAGAAAAAGTTTACCTTTGATCTCCATATATATGGATCGATATGTCATCCCAAGAACATTAGGAGAAGAGACTTCTCTGACTTGTCCACACCTGAGCTTCACTCGTTCAAAAGCCTCTTATATCTCTTATAAGGAAATGAAGAGGACGAAGATAATTTTATTCTCTATTTCAGCTTTATATACAAATGTTATCTATCTCTTCTCAACTTCTCTTTTATACATCTTTAACGAGCAAATTCCTAATGGGCTTTATAAGCCCGATATTGTAAAAGATAGTCAAGGAAGAAGAAGATGGGATGGATTGATTAAGCAATAAGAATCGGGTGAATATGGGTTTGAGAAGACACAAAAAGTAAAGGATATTCAAGATATGGGTATGGTACTGGTTTACACACCAAAATTTTGTCAAAAGAAAATTAGAGGAAGAAAAATAAGGTAGAAATGATCTTTATGAAAAAAAATTCATAGAAATTAATTAAAAAAATTAGTGGAGCTGACATCTTTCACGTTGCAATTGCAATTGCTTCTATTCTCCATGTTCTCTGGAAATGGTGCGTGTAGAAAGGGAATAATAGGATTATTATTATTGAATGAAGGATTACATATATATAGGAGGAGGACTAGCCTCCTCCTTATTTTCTACACGATGTGCGACTAAAGCCCATAACTAATATATGACTAATACTCTTAACACCCTCCCTCAAGCTGGAGCATATATGTCAATCATGTCCAGCTTGTTACAAAGAAATTGAATACGAGGACCCAAAAGAGACTTTATAAATATATCAGCTATCTGATCTCCAGCTCTCACATGGTGAAGTATGATCATCCCCTTTTGATATTCATTATAGACACAGTGAATGTCAATTTCAATGTGTTTCGTCCGTTCATGGAATACGTGATTGCTAGCAATCTGGATGGCGGACTGGTTATCACACCACATATCTGTTGCTTTCAATCTTGCTTCTTCTTCCAGTTCTTGTAGCAGATGCCGCATATATAATACTTCTGCGGTGCCACGAGCAATTGTTCGATATTTTGCTTTCGAACTTGATCGTGAGACCACACTCTGCTTCTTGCTCATCTACGATACTAAATTTCCACCAATGAATACTGAGTATCCGGATGTAAACCGTCTATCAGTAAGACTTGCACATCAGTCCGCATCTGTAAAACACTCAAGATAAGTATGTCCTTGATTCTCCATTCGATTTTTTTTTCCGGATTCTGGGCTAGATAGAACAGGATTATGAGAACTGTCTACCAATGTGGAACTCGTGGAGAAGCCATAAATCTGCTCGCGACACTTACGACAAAGAAAATGTCTGGAAGAATCATGACCATCAAGTAATTGAGTTTTTCAACCATTTGACGATGCTGATCTGGATTGGTCATCGGTATACCCTCATCGGAGAGTAACTTTACCCCTGGATCCATGGACGAGGTTGCTCCTTTTGCTTGCATCATTCCTGAATCGGTTATGATGTCCAACACATACTTTCTCTAAGACATTACAATGTCCCGCTTATCCCGTATGACTTCAATGTCTAAGAAGTATTTTAACGATCCCATATCCTATCTGAAACTGTTCACCTAGAAACTTCTTCAGTCCTGCAATACCCTGGCTGTCATCTCCCGTAATCACAATGCCATCAACGTAGATACCAAGTAGTATCCTTCCAGCTGATGTCTATCGGTAAAATACCGAATGATCCTTCTTCGATTGACACATGTTAAACCGAGTAACGATATGTGTAAATCGACCAAACCAAGCACGAGGTGATTGTTTGAGACCGTAGAGAGCCTTCCGCAGATAGCATATTTTACCCTCCCTTGCAATTAGGGATGCAACTCGGGCGGGTTGGGCCGGGCTTGAGCTCAACCCGAGCCCTACCTGATGAATCATAAGCCTATCATGAGCCCAAGTCCGACCCGACCTCGGGTTCAACATATGTAGCCCAAGCCCAAGTCCGGAGGATCGAGTTGGGTCGGATCCATCTGATTTATCGGACTCTAATATGATATTTAAAATAATTTTAAACAAGAGTAATAGCAATCAAATCTCAATCATTACAAAATACAAACTGAAACGAGATTTAGGATAAGGAGTTGAAGAGTTTGGGTAGAAAAATTTAGGATTTAAACTTATATATATATATATATATATATATATATGTCGTATTTCTGGTTTTTTGGGTAACCCAACACATGAATCTGAGCCCAACCCGATTTTTGATCTGGTTTAAATATTTTAATCCGAACCCGAATATCTTCAACCATAATCCAATCTTAACGGGTTTACCCGATCGGGCTCGGATTTAACCCGTCCGAGTTGCACCCCTAGTTGCAATGAACTCGGGAGGTTGCATCACATATACTTTCTCCTCAATGTCCCCATGAAGAAATGCATTCTTCACATCCAACTGAAGTAGGGGCCAGGGCCGGCCCGGAACATTTTGATGCCCAGGACGAAATCCAAAATGATGCCCCTTGTTGAAAAAAATATTGAAAATAAAGTATCAACTGTTGAAAGCTTTGATGTTGAATCATAGGTGAGGAAGTGGAAGGAGGAGAAATAGGTGAAATTGTTGAATACTTATTTCCAATTCATATTCCAGATTATGACCCAGTTACCAACTCAACCAACAATGGAAACTAATAAGGAACACATAATGACATAAAAAAGCAAGAAAATCCCTGTAGTCCATTGAAACTGCTTAATGATTGATACTATAATATAGATTGAGGAATGAAAAAGAATGCAAGCGAGCTAGAATTCATGGACAGTACTTTGTAATTGAAGTTACTGAACATATCCACATTGTGTCCGTGTCGGATATGTAAAGCAGTAAAGGAGAACTCATGTTGTGTGACTTGTGTCATATTGTATTTGTGAAAAATAGTTGAACTGCCCATATATGCTTAAAGCTATTGGACAAAATCTACTGGAAAACATGTGTACATTCTTAATAATCGATTTTTTTTTTCTACATTCCTAAAATTGAATAATATAAATATATGATTCTCATCCATCACCCGTACTATAGAGTTTTTGTGTATTGCTAGGATTTTAGGAATTTATAACAATTTATTATCAATTAAACCACAAACATACCTATATATTCTTACAATATTACCAATTTCCGCAAAATAACTTTCTAAACAAAAGAGGACTGTTATTCTATTCACTGTAAATATCAGGTTCACATTGAAATGTTGAATGATACCTTGCTTTTTGTTCGCCCTCTTCGGATAAGGCTCAAGCAGAGTTGCAGAGGCCGGGGAGAGTTCCGCCAACTTATCTGCCGCCATGGTCTTCTTCGCTTAATCTGACATCGCCAAATCTCTGTGAAGGAGGGGAAGAAATTGAAGAAAATTAGGAATATGTGGGTCAACTATAAAGCAAATGAATAAATGAAGAGAGAATTAAAATGAAGAATTTCAAAAAATATATACCATTGGCCATTGGAATCGGAAGCGACAGGGTAATAATTTGTCTTCTCTTTGGAAGAGGAATCGGAAGGGACGAGATTGGGAGTTTTTCCTCGAAAATTTAAGAGTCGGATGGATGCCAATTGTCACGACCCGCACCCGAAAATCGGGCATGAGTCGTGGGTACGTCCAGCCTACGCCGCAGCATCGGCGGTAGAACGCTGTCTAGGTCAACTATCTAGATAATAATCTCACACAAAAATCGGGCATGACCTCTCCAAAAGGAGGGCAACCACGCAAACAATATATTTAAATCTGCCAAGATCTCAACTCCAAACGGAGGAGCAAATATCAAATGATAATCACAATATACTCAATCACGAATCTAAGCACGATAAGATAACACAGAGATCTAACAACTATAAAGTCTAACCAACAACAACTACTACAACAACCTCAACATCAATAATAATAATAATACAATAATATATCATCCAAAATAATATACAAACAAGGTCTCAATCCAAAACCGGAGACAAATCCGGTGCTAAAAGCTAATAAAAACAACAACAAGGTCTCAGTGATCCCGGCTACCAACCCGAAAATCACCCCTAAGCTAGAGGGTCCCTGTCTGCACCGTCGACAGGCTCAGGTCCATAAAACGTCGGACACCAATCCTCCGGATACTCTGAAAAATATGTCCAGTCAGGACTGGAGCAAGTACATCTCTAACAGCAGTTCCATTTAAATGATAAAAACTATAAAACAGTTATAGCAAGTAGCAAGAAAAATGGAGCAAGTATGAACAAGAAAATATGTAAGTCACTGGTGCATAAAGGTAAAGATGCATGGATATCAGAGCAAGATAGTAATAACTACAAGATACAGAAAATCTAAGCTAAGATCAAGTCCGTGCACATGAACGTGTAGTGAGTCCAGCATGAAAAATATGTAGTGAGTCAAGTCCAGAAACATGTAAGTGAGACCAACAAGAATGCATGAGAGTCCAGACTATAAAGAATGAACTCGGTGTCTTTGAAATACTTGTTTCGACATGTAAACGGCTAGGGGTAAGTACGGCTCACCGCGCACTGGGTGCGCGGCTGCTATCATTCCAGATTAGACCAGAGGGAGTGATTCCTGATGATGCCAGATAGGAATGTTTACATGTCTACTCGAGTATTTCCCCGCCCCGACTAATACAAGTGGATCCAAGACCCGACACGCAAATCAAGATGAGTCCAGCCTGTACATGAATGATGCCTGTAGTGATGCCTGTAGGTGATGCCAGTAGTGATTCCAGAATAGAGGCCAGAAACATGAAATATACGTGTCGCAAGTAAATGAATCCAGAAATATCAATCAGTGTCCCGTGTTGTGCCAGAATAATCAGATGATACTATACTAGAAGCTGAATCATAATAATCATCAAATAATGAAAACTATCAGAGAATGTACTCGCCTGACGTCCTGAGCAACTGGCGATCCGAACTGGTATCGCAAGGACCTAATGCGAAAAGCAAGGTTAAACAGGGTTCTAATGAGTTAAACAGATATAAAATAACTAAAAATAGGCTTTCTAGGGTCGTTCTAGGTCAAACGGGTCAAACCGGTGAAATCTGGGTCAAAAAGTCAATTCTGGGTCCAAAAAGTCAACTTTGGGTCAAAACTAGGTTAAAAGTTGACTTTGGCGGTCAACCGAGTCAACTACGGTCAAGTCTGGGTCAAACTAGGGTGCTCCTGAAATTCTAGGTCAAACCGAGGTCATTAAGCTACTAAACTCACAAACTCGCCTAATCGAGATACCGGGATACCCTCGGTATCCGATACCTCGCCCTAGGCCACGCACCCCGCCTAAACCCGCTAAAACCTATGCTAGCACACGTAATTATATACATATAAACATATAAAAATCACTCCCAAGCATTTCCTAGGCTAATGCTCAAAAACCCCGCTCGAAACTCAATACCTTGGTTATCTTAAGGTATTGAGATACCTCGGTATCTCAAGGTATTGAGATACCTCTCTAAACTCAACCCGACTACCCCTCTAGCTAGCTAACTATGCATAAACATATATGTCTAGCTATAATCTAGGCTAAAATACATATATCTAATACATATAGGCATATACCTAGGTATCTACATACTTTACCTTACCTTAACTTACCTTACCTTACCTTACCCTCCTCATAAATATATATGTATCCCTATATCTAGATATCTAAACTATCTACCTAGCTATATGTACATACCTATACATATAGATCTATATATCTAGCTATCCCTCTACCTATCCATCTACCTATCTAGTTATCTATCTAACTATCTAACTAGTTATCTATATCTAGTATTTACCTATCTAACTATCTATCTAATTACCTATCTATTAATCTACCTATTTATGAATCTATCTATCTAGCTAGCTATATAACTATATATCTATTTATCTTTCTACTACCTATCTATCTATATGTCTATCTATCAATAGTCTATCTAACTATTTACCTAACTATCTAATATCTATATAGTATCTATCTATTTATCTCTAACTATCTAGGTATCCCTTTACCTATGTATCTATCTAATCTATTTATCAATCCGTCTATCTATCCATCTACCTATTGATCTAATATCTATCTTGCTACCTATTTATCTATTAAATCATAGATACCTATCTATCTATAACTCTCACACTAAGCTACCCCGCTCCCCGCCGCGAATGCCAAGCTGCTGCTGCTGCTCAAACCTGCTGCTGCTGCTGCTCAAACCTGCTGCTGCTGCTGCTGCACTGCTGCGCTGCAGCGATCTGCTGCCGCGGTGCGCGCCGCGGCGCCTGCACGTGCTGCCGCAGGCTGCTGCTGCTGCCTCAGGCTGCTGCGCTCGAGCGAACTGCTGCCGCGGCGTGCTGTCGCTGCTGCCGCGGCGTGCTGCGCCTGCAGCTGATGCTGCTGCTGCCGCGGCATGCTGCCGCTCGAGCGAGCTGCTGCCGCGGCGCTGCCGCTGCTGAAATCTGCTGTTGCTGCTGCTTTTTGCTGCTAAAGCTGCTGCACACTTCTGCTGTTCTCAGTTTCAGCCCCTCCCTCTCATCTCACACACACACACACGACCACATACCCATATACATATATATATATATACATACATATATACATATATATATATAACTCTATAGCTATATATACACACTAACTTATATACATTCTAACACACACACACACACTCAAACACAAATCAACACACACACACACACATAATCACTCATACACATAAATATATATATACATAGCTACATATATATACACTTAATATATATATATCTACACACACTCTCAACTATATATATATATATCTATATATCCTCACTCACTCACACACACTCACTCACACTAGCACACACCCTCACACACACACTCTCACACACACTAGCACACACTCTCACAAACACACAACCACACACACAAACACTCATACATATATATATAAATATATATACATATATATATATATATAAACTTATTTTTATATACCTATAAACACTCATTCACACTCACACACACTCACCTACACACTCACACAAGCACTCACTCACACACTCACCTACACACATACACTAGCACTCACTAACACACTCACAAACACATAACCACACATATATATCTATATATACATAAACACACATACAAATATATATAAATATATATATATATATAGACACTAACACTAACACAACACCACACACAACAACACACAACCCACACGCCCCACACACGCCCAACGACCCCGACACGCCCAAACACCCAAAAATATATAAAATATAACTCGAAACCTCTAGCACACACTCCCCGATACTAACCCAACGCGCGCACAAAGCCAAAACGAGGAAACCAAGTCGAAATGGCCGTTCGGTCATTTCGACGAACACGTGGTGCGCGGCTCGGAAAACCTCCTGAAACGCACACCAAACGAACTCGGAATCGGCCCAAAATTTACCCACGCGCTCTACACGATGTCTAGATCCTATAAAAAGCGGTCCCGCGTCGATTCTAGGTCCGTGGCGGAAACGCACACGCACTTGGAATCGGCGACGACGAAAACCCCCAAATTCGCCCGAAACGCCCGTTTCTCCGCGACACGGCTTCCCGTGTCCGAACGGAGATACGCACTCACCCTCAAGACACCCGACAACGTCTACCTAGGTCCATCTAACCTAGGGCATCACCCAAAATTGGGCCAAATTCGGATTTCACCCGAAATTGACACAAAACCTAGTGTTAAAGTCTCTAAACCCAACCAAACTAGTTCCAACTTCCTCCCACGGGTAGCCTAAGGGTCTAGGAAGGTTCTAAACTATTAATTACACTATAAAAGAGTAATTACAAGGGAAAATTTAGGGTTTACCTCTTGGGAGTTGGAATCCCAAGCAAAAATCCCCAAAACTCTCCAAATTCACCTCCTACAAGCTCCAAGCCTCAAATCCAAGCTCCAACACCAAATCTAGGCTCTACCCACCTAGGTTGGGGAAAGATCTAGGGTTAGGGTTACATAAAGAAGAAGGAATGGAAGAAAGAAGGAAGAAAAGTGAACTTACTTGAAGTAGGAAGGAGAAAGGAAGAAGAAAAATGAGTGGAGAAGAAGAAGAAGTGAAGAAGAAGAGTGGGGGGGGAAGTGGCTGCTGTTATGCACGGGAATGGGGCTGGTTTGGTCGGCCACAAACCTAATAAAGGGTTCACTAATTCTCCAAATGCCCAAAATGCCCCTACATGACTCGGTTTTGGGTTCCGGGTTCCAAATGCGCTCAAACTAGTTCCAAATCTCTCCAACTAACCTCCTAAAAATAAAATAATAAATCTAAGCCCCAAAATAATTCTCACAAGGGTGTGGGCTGGGTCGGACATGGGTCCACTAGGGTCTGACATGGGTCCAGGCTAGCCAAAATCCTAAAACAATCAAAATAAAAATAATAAAAAATAATGCAATCACTAATTAAATATAAATACAATTAATTATAAATAATACACAATTAACCAAATTAAAAATAAAAAAAAATACCCGGCTCTGGAAATGGGGTGGTGACAAGCCTATCCTCCTTAGAAAATTTTGTCCTCGAAATTTAAAGTCAATCACACTCCTCTAGGTCAAACCCCCAACAATCACAGTCAAGAAATTCTACCTAAACAACACACAAGATCAGGGTCCTACTGGTCGTGTTATTACAGTCTCAATCGGGGTCACTACACTATCTACCACAGCACAAGGAAAAAAGTCTAACAGGTACTAATGAAGCACACCACAGGAATGGAAAAGGACAGGAAGAAGAAGCAAGAGACAGACCTGCTAACCCGACATCCGTAGCATCGGCCTCCTCGACCGTCAACGCATAAGCCCTGCCCTGCTGGGGTGTATCCCTCTGCTGGTGCGGGGCATGATGCTGTGCCACAGATGGCCTAGCTCCAACTCTCTGATCCTGTGCTCCACCCAATGGAGGTGCAGTGGAGCAATCTCGCATCTGGTGAGCAGCGGATCCACAGAACAAACACACCTTCAGCCTCCTCCTACAAACATCCCAAGTGTGTCCTGCCTTCCTGCAGTAGGCACAAGTGGGCACCCTCTGATCCTGACCCTGCTGCGCTGCCTTCTGCACATAGGGACGCTTAGCTGGTCCCGCACTGCCACTCGCACTGCCTGAATCATCCCTGCCTCTCTTGGACTTGAGCTCCAAGTCATCCTCTGCTCTCTGAGCATCTCCTACTATCTGCTCAAAAGTCGCCTCGCGGTCGCTCCTGGTCAAAGACTTGACCGCCATGACCAAGCCCTTGCGAAACTTCCTCGCCTTGGCTGCCTCACTCAAGCCATCCACGAATCTGCCCAAACGGCAGAACTCCGCTGCGTACTCGTCCACTGTCATGCTCCCTTGGACGAGTGCCTCAAACTGGCTCTCCAAAGCACTGAGCGCCACATCTGGAAAAAACTTCTCCTTAAAAAGCCTCTTGAAAGCCTCCCAAGTAAGCCCTGGCGCTGCGATCCTCGTATCTGTGCGATACCATGTCAAGGCGAGGTCGAACATCTGACTGCCCGCTGCCTCTATCTGCATGCTGTCCGGAATCTGCGCCAGCCTGAAGATGCCCTCAATCTGCTCTATCCAGTCATCCGCGTACAGGATCCCTTCTGTACCACGGAACTCCTTGGGCCGCATCCTCTGAAAGTCAATGATACTACCCGGCCTCGGAAGCTGAATCTGATCTGCCTGTGGCTGATTCTGTGCCACCCTATCCACTGCCGTCATGGCCACCTGGTGGGCGTTCTCAATGCCCAGCCTCATCACATCCACCTGACGGTGCTGCGCATCCATCATCTCCCTGAAGAACGCAAACAACTGTGCGGCATCTACTGGAGCAGGAAGTGGTGGAGGAACCACCGGAACGACTGGGGTAGTCCTCGGATCGATAAGTGGAGAAGGATCCCCGAGAGAAACAGAGGCTCCCTCAACCGCAGGAGTGGTGAGTGGAGCGGTAGCAGCTGCCTGAATACGAGCTGGACGAGAGGTAGCAGACCTCTCCGAGGCAACTGCTGGAACGGTACGATGGGATCGTGTCTTCGGAGGCATCCTGAACACAGATCAAAAGAAGTCAATACGGTGCAAGATACGATATCATCAAAGAAGGACATAATATTTCAAAAGAAGCAATTTCAGAATAATTAGATTGGAATTGTTCCTAGTCGTGATTGAGTACACTCTCATCCTAGATCCTAGATCCTACAGCAGGCTCGCAGCAGTACAACTAAGTTGTTGTACCACCACGACATCGCACTAATTGCGAATCGAGACCTGCATGGGCCGCCACCAAAAACGTGTCACGACCCGCACCCGAAAATCGGGCATGAGTCGTGGGTACGTCCAGCCTACGCCGCAGCATCGGCGGTAGAACGCTGTCTAGGTCAACTATCTAGATAATAATCTCACACAAAAATCGGGCATGACCTCTCCAAAAGGAGGGCAACCACGCAAACAATATATTTAAATCTGCCAAGATCTCAACTCCAAACGGAGGAGCAAATATCAAATGATAATCACAATATACTCAATCACGAATCTAAGCACGATAAGATAACACAGAGATCTAACAACTATAAAGTCTAACCAACAACAACTACTACAACAACCTCAACATCAATAATAATAATAATACAATAATATATCATCCAAAATAATATACAAACAAGGTCTCAATCCAAAACCGGAGACAAATCCGGTGCTAAAAGCTAATAAAAACAACAACAAGGTCTCAGTGATCCCGGCTACCAACCCGAAAATCACCCCTAAGCTAGAGGGTCCCTGTCTGCACCGTCGACAGGCTCAGGTCCATAAAACGTCGGACACCAATCCTCCGGATACTCTGAAAAATATGTCCAGTCAGGACTGGAGCAAGTACATCTCTAACAGCAGTTCCATTTAAATGATAAAAACTATAAAACAGTTATAGCAAGTAGCAAGAAAAATGGAGCAAGTATGAACAAGAAAATATGTAAGTCACTGGTGCATAAAGGTAAAGATGCATGGATATCAGAGCAAGATAGTAATAACTACAAGATACAGAAAATCTAAGCTAAGATCAAGTCCGTGCACATGAACGTGTAGTGAGTCCAGCATGAAAAATATGTAGTGAGTCAAGTCCAGAAACATGTAAGTGAGACCAACAAGAATGCATGAGAGTCCAGACTATAAAGAATGAACTCGGTGTCTTTGAAATACTTGTTTCGACATGTAAACGGCTAGGGGTAAGTACGGCTCACCGCGCACTGGGTGCGCGGCTGCTATCATTCCAGATTAGACCAGAGGGAGTGATTCCTGATGATGCCAGATAGGAATGTTTACATGTCTACTCGAGTATTTCCCCGCCCCGACTAATACAAGTGGATCCAAGACCCGACACGCAAATCAAGATGAGTCCAGCCTGTACATGAATGATGCCTGTAGTGATGCCTGTAGGTGATGCCAGTAGTGATTCCAGAATAGAGGCCAGAAACATGAAATATACGTGTCGCAAGTAAATGAATCCAGAAATATCAATCAGTGTCCCGTGTTGTGCCAGAATAATCAGATGATACTATACTAGAAGCTGAATCATAATAATCATCAAATAATGAAAACTATCAGAGAATGTACTCGCCTGACGTCCTGAGCAACTGGCGATCCGAACTGGTATCGCAAGGACCTAATGCGAAAAGCAAGGTTAAACAGGGTTCTAATGAGTTAAACAGATATAAAATAACTAAAAATAGGCTTTCTAGGGTCGTTCTAGGTCAAACGGGTCAAACCGGTGAAATCTGGGTCAAAAAGTCAATTCTGGGTCCAAAAAGTCAACTTTGGGTCAAAACTAGGTTAAAAGTTGACTTTGGCGGTCAACCGAGTCAACTACGGTCAAGTCTGGGTCAAACTAGGGTGCTCCTGAAATTCTAGGTCAAACCGAGGTCATTAAGCTACTAAACTCACAAACTCGCCTAATCGAGATACCGGGATACCCTCGGTATCCGATACCTCGCCCTAGGCCACGCACCCCGCCTAAACCCGCTAAAACCTATGCTAGCACACGTAATTATATACATATAAACATATAAAAATCACTCCCAAGCATTTCCTAGGCTAATGCTCAAAAACCCCGCTCGAAACTCAATACCTTGGTTATCTTAAGGTATTGAGATACCTCGGTATCTCAAGGTATTGAGATACCTCTCTAAACTCAACCCGACTACCCCTCTAGCTAGCTAACTATGCATAAACATATATGTCTAGCTATAATCTAGGCTAAAATACATATATCTAATACATATAGGCATATACCTAGGTATCTACATACTTTACCTTACCTTAACTTACCTTACCTTACCTTACCCTCCTCATAAATATATATGTATCCCTATATCTAGATATCTAAACTATCTACCTAGCTATATGTACATACCTATACATATAGATCTATATATCTAGCTATCCCTCTACCTATCCATCTACCTATCTAGTTATCTATCTAACTATCTAACTAGTTATCTATATCTAGTATTTACCTATCTAACTATCTATCTAATTACCTATCTATTAATCTACCTATTTATGAATCTATCTATCTAGCTAGCTATATAACTATATATCTATTTATCTTTCTACTACCTATCTATCTATATGTCTATCTATCAATAGTCTATCTAACTATTTACCTAACTATCTAATATCTATATAGTATCTATCTATTTATCTCTAACTATCTAGGTATCCCTTTACCTATGTATCTATCTAATCTATTTATCAATCCGTCTATCTATCCATCTACCTATTGATCTAATATCTATCTTGCTACCTATTTATCTATTAAATCATAGATACCTATCTATCTATAACTCTCACACTAAGCTACCCCGCTCCCCGCCGCGAATGCCAAGCTGCTGCTGCTGCTCAAACCTGCTGCTGCTGCTGCTCAAACCTGCTGCTGCTGCTGCTGCACTGCTGCGCTGCAGCGATCTGCTGCCGCGGTGCGCGCCGCGGCGCCTGCACGTGCTGCCGCAGGCTGCTGCTGCTGCCTCAGGCTGCTGCGCTCGAGCGAACTGCTGCCGCGGCGCTGCCGCTGCTGAAATCTGCTGTTGCTGCTGCTTTTTGCTGCTAAAGCTGCTGCACACTTCTGCTGTTCTCAGTTTCAGCCCCTCCCTCTCATCTCACACACACACACACGACCACATACCCATATACATATATATATATATACATACATATATACATATATATATAACTCTATAGCTATATATACACACTAACTTATATACATTCTAACACACACACACACACTCAAACACAAATCAACACACCAATTCTCACGGCTGCCCGCTGCCCTATTTGCTGACTTGCTCCTGGAATGTTCTCTTTGGGCCCTTGGACTTTCAAGGAAAAATAAAATAAAATAACAATGTTTTATATTTATAACTATTAGTAACTTATCAAAAAATTTGGAGCCCCTTGGGCTTGGGGGCCCCGAGCCCAAGCCTTGTCTGCCCCTCCCTTGGGCTGCCCGTGGTAGGGGCAAGTCATAGCGAACAACTAAGGCTAGGAGAACACTCACAGAAGTCATCCTGGCAACTGGGGAGAATATTTCAAAATAATCTTCTCCATACGTCTGAGAAAATCCTTTGACCACAAGATGGACTTTCAGATGATCAAAAGTGTCATATTGATTCACCTTGATTGTGAACACCCATTTGCATCCTACCGCCTTCTTACCAATAGACAAATCCACCAAATCCCATATATGATTCTCTCGAAGCGCTCGTATTTTCTCTTCCATAGCGGCATGCCAATCAGGATGTTTGAGACCCTCCTCTGCAGAATTGGGAATCTGAATCCCATCAATAGTAGCCACTAAGGTTTGAGTGTGTAGCTGCCTGGAGATTGCATACTAACTGCCTTGGTATTGAATACTGCTAGATATCCTTCCGTAAGTCTTCTACAATTCTGATACTGCCCCATTCCAGTATCCCTTGAAGTCTGATACTATCCCCTTACTGTTCTGATACTTCACATTAGCACCCACCCTGCCTTAGTTGTCCTGTTCTCAGTCTATAAACTGTAACAAGTCAGTAGGAATGTATCATTTGCACAGGTCAATCGGTTCAATTCAATTTGGCCGCTTCCGGTATGTTCGTCGAACGGGTCAAATGGTTCAATTCAATTTTGGTCGGTTCGATTGTTCGAGCGTTTCAATACATGAATCAATCCGGTGTTGTTACCGGTTCTACGAATTAACCTCTAAAAACATCCTTCTCCCACCTTTCAAGAGAAATGATCATAATAATCTATCACAGAAGTTTTATGAAGCCATATGGGTTGTTAACTTGAGATTTAGGACTTAGGAGGCGTACCAGTTACAACTTGGAGTACCAAAAAGATGTTGGAATATTTAATTTCAGGATACAACATACTACTACTTTGATCCTTAGTTTGTTTGCACTTGTACAGAAGATGACCCTTCTTTTTAGATGAAAGGTAGTTTGCTTAACCAAACATCAAAACTAGCTTCCATGCCATTTTATACACCATTTTCTTTTGCTCCAATCAAACAACAAAATTATATTTGATTTGTATTTTCAAAAAAATCTACTTTGTATAATCAAGCATAGCTTTGCAGAAGATCCGGACACGTTGAGAAAATTCAGTTTTCTCTGGATGATTGGATTCTGGGTCCTTCGCTGACCGTGTGATGCTGTGAACTCATGAGTTCCTCTCAGATTTTTTGGGACACAGAAACTTATTTACCTTGACCTATATATAACCCCCCCCCCCCCCCCCCCCCCCCCCCACACACACACGCACACGCACACGCACACGCACAAACAACCAAAGAACCAGCTTCCATAATCCATTGTAAAGCTAGAGAATAAGAAATCCAGAATCAAAGTAAAATTTCATGGGTTTCAGTTAATATAAGACATACTCACTGACCGAGTCAAATCGTGGCATATAATATAGCACTTTCCAAAGTCTAATTATTCAGAGCAGTTACAAAGTTCTCAGACACCACACCTAATAAGTCTTAACAGCAAAGCCAATTGTATACATTCTCCAGCCGCCATAGTTGTAAAATTTGATGGTTCGCTATTTACTTACAAGAAAACCAATCTCAATCTAACACCCTTTGTATAATTGTATTGGGCTTTAGAGTTTAGAGAGAATTGTCCTCTAGACACATTTTCTTGAGAGCTTGGACAGATGAGTGACCTAATCGACAGTGACTTATACGGATCGAGTTAAACATCGGCACAGGCAACGAAGAATTCATGTCAAATAGGTATAAGCTTCCAGCCACATGTCCCGTAGCGATAATTTTTTCAATCTTCAGGTTCTGAAAAACATAACCATAAAAAAAAATGTTACCGAGCATTGCAGGTCACGAGTAATTCTACTAATGGACAAGAGTGAATGGATTGTCAGGTGTGTGTAAAAATGATTTTGAGTGGCAGGACCAGGAGAAAGACAGGTGCTTCCTTTTCCCCGAACTCTCAGGGAACTGCCATTCGTAACAGTAATATCTGATACACGACCGACGAATATGTAATCACACAGCATACCGGCATCACCTGTCATGTGACCGGACGTGTCCGAATCGATCACCCATTGCTTCGACCTTATCACACACGCCGCTGAGTACCCGGTTGTGGATCCAGATGTGGAGGCTTCACCATGACGCTGAGCTTGGAAGTTAGCGAATTTGGCAAAGGTCTCTATCGTCGTCTGTACTGATATCCCGTCATTATCAGGATTATTTGATGCAACATTGGCGGCAAGAGCTTTAGGACACTCCTATTGGAAATGGTCTTGTTGACCACAGTTGAAGCATTTGTGCGGTCTTCCTCCATTACGAGCACCGCCATTGCCTCGTCCACCATCACGGCTAGCATTTTGGCTACCACATCGACCACCATGACCTCCAAAGAATCAACTACGAGCAACACCCAGAATAGATTGATCAGCAGAGGCATCTCCTGCAGTAGTCTCAACGACTTTCGCTGCCTATAGGACACGAAAGTGGGCTTCCATCAAAGACGGAACCTCAGCCCCAGCAATTATCTGAGACCGTGCAGAGACTACATCAGAACAGAGAGACAAGATACGCCATGACATAGAGCTGCTGACGTTGAGTTCTTGCCTTATTGATATCCGTTGTTAGAGGTAACATACGATCAACCTCATCAGTTAGTGTTTTAAGGGTACAGAAGTGGTCTTTATGTGATTTTTTTTCCTGATCAGTTTGATAGGCGCTAACAACCGAGTCATAGATACGAGACAAATCACGTTTGCCATCAAAGCAGTCGCAAGGACTTCCTATAACTCTTTTACTAAATCCATGTTTTGAACCATGTTCTCTACTGATGGTTCCATCGAATTATCAATTGTGTAAATAGTCTGCTATCATCAATCTTCCACTGTTCATAGGTGGGATTAGTCTACTTCGGAGGGTTGTCAGTCAGATGTTTTGACAACCGCATTCTCTTAAGCGTCTTCTCGACATTTTTGCACCATGTTGAGTAACCATCTGGCCCGTCCAGCAGTCGATCGACGAGTCGAATTGATGAAACCGTCGTGCCAGTATCCGGTGTGCCAGCCACTGCGTTTCCGGTACCAGTATTGTCAGCACTACTACTTGCCTCAGTGATTGTCATCCTTCAATGTTCTCGATTCGACTGTCGTTTGGTCATTCCGATCCGATAATCACATCAACTCTGCCAATGAGCGATCAACGTAGCCAGAACTGGCTTGCGCAAGAAAAGTAGTGATCGAAGGTGGATCATACAAATCAGGACAGAGAAGCAACCCATGTTACTTTCTGTTAGGTCCTAATGTGGATATCGGGTCAGAAAAGAAACAAAGATTCACGCAAACAAACAATTTATTTGCTCCTTGTTAACTCCTGATGTCGATGTCGAACTTAAGAGGTTCAAGCAAACAATCATAGTTTACTCTCTGTAGATCTCAACACCGACGGTTTTTTTCTTTCAAATCTGTATTCTATTTTTTAGATCTGTTTTTTTAGATCTGTTTTTTTCTTTGGAATGAAAATTTGGGTTAGGATTAGGGTTTGGTAAAGAGAGTTAGGGTTTGGTCGGGGAAGATGGCAGCAGCAAGATGGAGGAGGGTTGGCTACAAGGGGGAGGGGGCAGCAGCAACAACAGATCAGCGGTAACAATAGGGCTTATGGGGGGACATCGGGGGGGGGGGGGTTGGAGAAGGCAGCGAAAGCAGGAGAGCAGCAGCAACGGAAGGAGGTAGGGCGGGGCAGGGAAAGAGGAGGGGGGTCGATTGATGTTAGAGCAGTCAAGTGGGCCGGGCCGGCCCAGTCCAATATGGGTCCGGCCAGAAAAATGACCCATGTGCCGGTCCAGTATATCGGAACGTGTCAGACCTAATATATCGGCCCACAAGAGAGGTCTGGCCCGAAGCCCAGACCCATCCCGACCCGAGGCCCAGCTAGGCCTGACCCGGTTCAATCAGCAAATCATTCTTAGGCTTAGTTTGTCTAGGGTGGTTGCTACATATATTGGTTCCATGCTTATAAAAAATAGTTCTTGTAATTGGTACATGTTTGGCAGGAGCTAGACTACTGTCCTAAACTTCTTATGGTTAAATTATGTAAAGTTTGGCAGGCCATGTTTTTGTGCCTTCAAGACGAATGTGATGCCATTGATATGATTTTTGAGCTTTGTCCTCTTTCTAGTTGTACTTAGTTACTAAGGCCAATTACTTGGATAACTATCAACCCCACCATTCATTGGCGTATTGCAGTCATTCTTTTCTTGACTCTTTCTTACTCTCAAATTTTTTTCTTATTGCTATCCAAACTGACTACAGGAGCTAGAAATGTGAAATTTATAACTTTACTTATAAAATGCGTAATGATTTTGTTCCTATTGTGTCAGCTTACAAAGATGGACGAGAAAAGCTAACAAAGGTGGACGAAGCTCAAGTCCATCAATACAACCCAAGGCCCGCTCCAAGCCCGGCCCGGTCTGGTCCGAAACCCACCGTGCCGTGGGCCACGTGCTGGGCTGGGCCCAGATTTTTAGCCTTAGGCCCGACCCGCTGAAGTGCATAGTCCTGAGTGGCCCGAACCAGGCCCGGCCCGGCCCACTTGACTGCTCTAGTTGATGGTGGGGGGCTAGGGCTAGGGTTTCCTTTTTTTATGTGGATGGGTGGCTCCGATACCATGTAGAAAGGGAATAATAGGATTATTGTTGAATGAAGGATTACATATATATAAGAGGAGGACTAACCTCCTCATTATTTTTTACCCGATGTGGGACTAAAGCTCATAACTAATATATGACTAATACTCTTAACTGTACGAATTGTTTTTTCTCCAATTTCTATGAACCTCGTGTGTAGAGGAATGGTTACAGAGGAGGAAAAGCAACGAAGGGAAGTAGTTGTGGAGAGTGGAAAGTGGTAGTGATGGAGGAGGATAGGTGAGAGAGGGAGAGGTGAACGAGGAGGACGTAGTGGAAAATGATTTTGTAAGGAGAGAAGAAAAGACTTGATTTTTTTTAAGCATCGAAGGAGTGGTTTTTTTAAACATTTTAACAAATCGGGTTATTGGATGGTAGCAGACCTGCTACACTAACCCACTACCTAACCTAACCCGTCCCACATATCATATGATTTGCGAACAATAGAAGAATATAATATGCTTTGGATCTATTTTAAGATTTGTAGGTTATTTCGATCTATTAGATTTAGTCACAAACTCAGTCCATATTTATAGATTTAGTCAAACTCTCTTTCAATATTGTATTCTTGACTTACTAGAGTATTTCTATATTTGTCTTGAATTACTATAGATAAGAAGAAACTCTTATTATGTAGACTGTTGCTTATACCAACTAATATTCGCTCTAAAATATTTGGGTTAGCCACTATCCATTTTCTTCCTCATCTCCCATGCCTACTGCCTTCTAAATCTCAACATTACCCGAGCTTCAAATCAGCATGAATGAATCCACTGAATATGAATCAACTTTTGTATTGAGAAATGGTACTTAAGGATTCATGTACTCGTAATATGAAAGTTTGTGCAATTTGTAGCTTTTTTGAGTGAACCAATGCTTACTTAGAGTGCATATATTTCTTTTTGTACACAGTTCAAATAGATACCACAGGAATTGAAAACATTGACATAGATGTGTGTGCTAATGTTCTATGCAGCCTAGACTTCCCATTACTTTAAGCTTGGTTTGGAAGAAGATTCCATAAAATCAAAGAACATAAATTGATGTAATATTTAGTATTCAGATTTTTCACAGGTTTTTTGTTGAAGAATTTACATACTGTTTTAAATTGTTGTGTACTTTTTTCTGCAGGATTGGCATATATAGGCTTTTGCTGTAGAAATATTTACTTTTGTTATTTTGTGTGAACTTGTATTGGGTCCTATGCCAGAATGTTGTCTTTGTTCAAGATGATCGTTAACAACTATCTTATACTTTCTACCACGATGTTCCTTTGAACCTTCAGGTTTTGGGCTCATTTAGTAATGGCTTATATTTTTACATTTTGGACGCTCTACGCACTGCGTAAAGAATATAAGATCATAGCATCTATGAGGTTGCATTTTCTTGCATCTGCTACACGCCGTCCGGACCAATTTACAGTGAGTTGACTTTTTTTTCACTATCCACAATCAATATCAGTATGTCATCATCATATTACTATTTTTGTCTTGTTTTCTTCAAAATGTTAAATGCAAAGTAGGAAAAGTTTTCTCGTAGGTCAAAACAAGTTCAGATTGATTGGGTAACCCTTATCAACAAAATTTCAAGTTGTCCTACAAAATTTCTAAGTCTTCTAATTGTCTTAGGTGTCTTACGTTTCTCTTCGTTTGAATTATCCTTGTCTGATGTTTTCCTTGTAAGAATGAACTAGTATGAAGGTTTTTACTCCCTTGTAGCTTATAAAAGATCCACGATACTGGTGTTTTAGGGCATGGCTGATCATAAGCATCATTGCCTCTCCTGTTAAATAATGCTTGTTTCACACCATTTGTCATAGGCTAACCCTACAATTGCTCCCTTTGTAAAAGTTGGAATAGTTGTCCAATTTTGGCTGATTATATACCATGTCTTTGCATAGTTGCTTTTCACAAGAACTCATTTATAGGTCTTCAAGAAGCTACACATCCCACATCCAATATCCCTCTATTCTTTATTCTAACACTAAAAGGGTAAAGCACTGCCCACTCCAACTTACAGTCCCAAATATGAACCCTAGAACAAGGTTCTATTGTTGTAATTGCTGAACAATATTATCAAAATTTATGAGCTCATAATGACATGATTGTTTGTTTGCATCTGTCTCAGTTTCATCTTGGTAAATAGTTGATTTTTAATTCGTTATAGGTTCTCGTCAGAAATGTTCCACCAGATCCCGACGAATCAGTCACTGAGCACGTCGAGCATTTCTTTTCCGTGAATCATCGTGATCACTATCTCACACATCAGGTTTGGATCTATAAGAATATTTTTTATAATTATCTTTTTTTTTTCTTAGATTAAATTCATCATATTATTTCGTTAGTGTAGTTTTATATTTTGCTAACAATTTTTAATTTACACTACATCATCTCCTGTTTTATGCTGTTTCTAGAACTAAATAGGTATATTTTATATACAGATAAAATTCAAAGGTATCTTCTTTATTATGAAAGCGCTGCTAATGTGAAACCATCTTCAAAATTTTCTGTTAGCATGTCAATGTTATGTTGCTTGGAAATGCATTAGTTCACTTAAGTTGTAGGATCTATCATTTTTTGGAGCTTAACCATTCCTTATCTTCAAACTTTTTCTTTGGATATATAATGGCAAGGAGCATTTGCAGACTCGGAAGTTGTATTTCTAGGCAAAGTTATGGATATTGTATAGAACCAAGTGGTTTTTGTTGGAGTGGATGGGGTTTCCAACCTATGTGGAAAACATCCCGGAGTTGGATTGAGTATTCCTACATATAATAGGAATACCTCAATATATTTGGATTGGATATTCCTACATATAATAGAAATATGTCAATGAATTTAGATTTGGATTGGATATTCCTACATATAATAGGATTATGTCAATGGATTTGGATTTGGATTGGGTATTCCTATATATAATAGGAATACTAGTTGTGGGTTTGAGGCTATATATTAGGTATCTCCTAGCCCTAAAATATATCTCATATATCACAAAAATATTGCAAAATGAGGCAAGAGTGCTTTTACAACATTAGAAGGAAAGAGGAAGAGATTGAAGGCTATTTCGAAGAGTAGATCGATTTCGGGTAATTCTTTTCTCGTTATCTCTGTTTTTCGTTTGTCCGTGATCTATTTTCTATTCCAAAGAGTTGTGGTGATCCGTTTGGATCGGTGAGAAGTTTTTAAGGAGTCGGTGTATTTCTTCTTTTATTAGTGGAGGCTTTTCAGGGTTGGACTCCGATCGTCTCGTGGTTTTTTTTCGCAAAATTTTTACGTAAAATTCTGTGTCTGCGATTTGTGTTTGGCGTTTTTGGTTTGTGTGCTTTTGCTCGGTTCCCTCGCAGGTACTCTCTGGTTTGGGGAACGGTTTCCGCGCTTTCATTCCCAACAAAGTGGTATCAGAGCCAGGTTCTGGAGTTCGGAGAGGTCAGAAGTTGACAGGCAAACCAGTGAGGAGAGATGGACGCGAAGCCGGTGCGCATGGTAAACCTGAACGGTACCAACTATCATTATTGGTGAAGCAAGATGAAGGATTTGCTGTTCGTCAAGAAGCTGCATCTTCCAGTTTTTACGTCCGAGAAGCCCAGTGACAAATCCGAAGAGAACTAGAAGTTCGAGCATATACATGTGTGTGGATATATCATGCAGTTCGTTGACAAGAACGTGTACAATCACGTTGCCAATATTTAGCAAACGAAGACGCTGTAGGATAAGCTGAATCTTTGTATATAAAGAAGACCGGGGTAAACAAGTTGTTCCTGATCCGAACGATGATTGGTCTGCAGTACAAAGATGATGCGTTTATTACGGATCACTTGAGTGAGTTCCAGGACATGGTTGACCAACTATCTTCGATGGGAGCCAAGTTCGACGACGAGGTTCAGGGACTATGGCTGCTGTATATATTGCCAGACTCGTGGGAAACCGTACGAGTATCTATAATCGCTTCTGTTCCGGAAGGCGTGGCCAGTCTGGAGTTTGCCAAGAGCGGGGTACTGAATGAAGAGATGCGGAGACGTTCTCAGGACACTTCATCCAGATCCCTCTCAGAGGAGCTAGTTTCAGAGAGCTGTGGAAGGAGCAAGAGCAGGGGTCTAGGTGGTGGCAGAGGCAAGAACAGGGACAAGTCCAAGGGTCGGTACGAGGACTCGGAGTGTTACTATTGTAGCAAGAAGGGCCACATCAAGCGGAACTGTTTCGCTTGAAAGAGAGAGAAGAAGGGCGACAAGGGGAAACAAAGTGAGAACACTACAGCGGCAGCCTCGGCAAATGGAGGCGACGTGATCATTGTAGGTGATGAGGTAGTTATGAACCTCGCCTGCGATAACAACTCTTGGCTGGTGGACTCAGGTGCTTCAGCGCACGTATCTCACAATAGGACACTATTTGCTACTTACACAACAGGCGGCTGTGGAGTGTTGAAGATGGGCAACGGAGATGTGTCGAAAGCTGTTGCTGTTGGAGATGTGCATTTGAGGACAAAGACGGATGCAGTTCTTGTTCTCAAAGATGTTCGTTATGTCCCTGATATCCATTTCAACCTGGTGTCGGTTGGAAGATTGGATGAAGAGGGTTTCTTCAACCTCTTCGTAAACGGTCAGTGGAAGCTTTCCAGAGGTTCAATGGTGATTGTCAGAGGAAGCAAGAAGTCCGGACTCTATTATATGGAAAGGAACGCACATGGGGCACAGGAGGTGAACACAGCTACTGATGCGTCTACTGAGTTGTGGCACAGGCGGCTCAGTCAGCGAGAAGGGGATGGGCTACTTGGTGAACAGGAAGGTGATTCAAGGACTAAAGTCTACAAAATTGGAGAGATGTGTGCACTGTCTGGCAGAAAAGCAAAATAGGGTGTACGGGTGCAGTTCTTGTTCTCAAAGATGCTCGTCATGTCCCTGATATCCGTTTCAACCTGGTGTTGGTTGGAAGGTTGGATGAAGAGGGTTTCATCAACCTCTTCGGAAACGGTCAGTGAAAGCTTTTCAGAGGTTCGATGGTGATTGCCAAAGGAAGCAAGAAGTCTGTACTCTATTATATGGAAGGGAACGCACATGGGGCACATGAGGTGAACGTAGCTACTGATGCATCTACTGAGTTGTGGCATGGACGGCTGAGTCATATCAGCGAGAAGGGGATAAGCTACTTGGTGAACAGGAAGGTGATTGCAGGGCTAAAGTCTACAAAATTGGAGAGATGTACGCACTGTCTGGCGGAAAAGCAAAATAGGGTGTCTTTCCAAAGTCACCCAAGTTCAAGGAAGCCGACATTGCTCGAGTTGATTCACTCGGATATCTGTTGTCCTATGAAGGTAAAGTCCATTGGTGGTGCTTCTTATTTTGTGACTTGTATTGATGATTGTTTTAGGAAGGTTTGGGTCTGTGCCTTAAAGATCAAGGATCAGGTGCTGTCCACTTTCAAAGAGTTTCAGGCCTCTGTCGAAAGAAAGACGGACAAGAAGCTACTATGTGTTCGGTCCGACAACGGCGGCGAGTACATTGGTCCCTTTGATGCTTATTGCAGAGAGCAAGGGATACGACACCAGAAGATTCCGTCGAAGACACCTGAGCTCAATGGTGTAGCGGAGCGAATAAATAGGACGTTGATGGAGAGGGTACGATATTTGCTGTCAGAAGCAAACTTGTCGGACAACTATTGGGGTGAGGTACTTTACAAAGTTGCTTATGTTATTAATATCTCCTAGTGCTCCTTTGCAGGGTAATGTGCCTGACAAAGTATGGTACGACAAAGAGCCGTCATACAATTGCCTGCGAGTGTTTGGTTGTAAGGGATTCGTGCATGTACCGAAGGAAGAAAGATCCAAACTTGAGCCGAAGATGAGGCAGTGCGTCTTTGTCGGCTACGGTCAGGATGAGTTTGGCTATAGAATTTGCGATCCAGTGTGAAGAAAGCTCTACAAATATAGGGACGTGGGTTTCATCGAGGATCAGACCATGACCAACACTCAGGATTCTGAGATGCCTTCTGAGGTTGAGGAATTTTCTGAGTTAGAGTCATTTTGCTTTGAGCAGTTTCCAGAGGACATCGCAGAGGATCCAATTATGGGGGAGCCAGTACATGGAGTTGCTCCTAACCTTGATCATCAGCCTGTTGATGGTGGTCAAGGTGACCCTCAGGAGAATGAGCATGCCGAGGAGGTAGTTCCTGAAGGGGAGGAGGTTATTGATATACAGCCAGCACCAGTTGTTCCATTGAGAAGGAGCAATAGAGAGCGTCGACCATCTACGAGATACTCACTGGGTGAGTATGTGCTACTGACTGACGGGGTAGAGCCCGAATATTTTGCAGAGGCTATGGAAGACGAACACATGCAGGAGTGGATGGAGGCTATGCAGGAGGAGATGAGTTTCTTACATGCTAATTCTACTTATGAGCTAGTATGGTTTCCAAAGGGCAAGAAGGCTTTGAAAAATCGATGGATATTCAGAGTAAAGCAGACAGATGATGCTATAATGCTACTTACCCTCGATACAAAGTGAGGCTAGTAGTTAAAGGCTACGGTCAGCGGAAGGGCATAGATTATGATGAGATTTTTTCGCCCGTCGTTAAGCAGCCGTCTATTCGGGTAGTGCTAGCATTGACAGCCAGTTTCGACTTGGAGGTAGAGCAGAAGGACGTGAAAACGACATTCCTACACGGTGATCTTGAGGAGGAGTTGTACATGGAGCAACCGGTGGGATTCTGTGAGAAGGAGAAGTCACACTTGGTCTATCGGTTAAGGAAGAGCTTATATGGTCTAAAGCAGGCTCCGAAGCAGTGATATAGAAAGTTCGAGTCATTTATGGGGGAGCATGGTTATGCACGGACGACGTCGGATCACTGTATATTTGTGAGGTACTTTGCGGAGGATGATTTCATCATTTTACTGCTTTATGTTGATGATATGCTACTGGTGGGTCGGAATGCCACTAGGATAGTAGAGTTGAAGCGCCAACTGGGCGCGGCCTTATCTATGAAGAATTTGGGTGCAGCAAAGACTATTCTTGGGATGAAGATCAGCCGAGAGAGAGAGAGTCCAAGCTGCTACACTTGTCCCAAAAGAAGTACATTCACCGGGTACTTTAGCGTTTCGGGTTGGACGGGTCGAAGAAAGTGAGTAACCCCCTTGTGGCTCACTTTAAGTTCACTGAGGAGCAGTGTTCATCTACCGAAGACGAGAAGGAAGATATGGAGCAGGTTCCATATGCCTCAGTTGTGGGGAGTCTCATGTATGCTATGGTGTGTACGAAGCAAGATATCGCTCACGCAGTTGGCATAATAGCAGGTATACTTCCAATCCTGGAAGGGTACATTGGAGTGCGGTCAAGTGGATTCTACGATTCCTTCAGGGCATTGCCGATTGGAGACTTTTTTTTGGTAGTGACGAGCCGGAGCTGGTTGGGTATACCGATGCTGATATGGCTGGAGATGTAGATACGAGGCGATCGACTTCGGGCTATGTGATGTTTGCTGGTGGAGCGGTATCATGGCAGTCGCGGTTGCAGAAGTGTGTTGCCTTGTCGACGACAGAGGCAGAGTACATTGCGACAATGGAGGCTTGCAAGGAGTTGTTGTGGATGAAGAAGCTGCTGCAGAAAATTGGGCTAAAGCAAAAGCAGTACCCTTTGCTTTGCGATAGCCAAACTGCAATTCACCTTGTGAAGAACCAGACATTTTATAATCGGTCCAAGCACATTGATACCCGGTATCATTGGATACGGGATGTGATTGAAAAGAAGCAAGCGGCGCTTGAGAAGGTTCATACGGATGACAACGGAGCAGACATGTTGACAAAAATTCTTCCAAGGGGAAAGTTTGAGTACTGCAGGCGGATCATCGGGATGACGACCCCCTCCATATAGTTGTGAAGGGGAAGATTTGTTGGAGTAGATGAGGTTCCAAACCTATGTGAAAAATACCCCAGAGTTGGATTGAGTATTCCTACATATAATAGGAATACCTCAATATATTTGGATTGGGTATTCCTACATATAATAGGAATATGTCAATGGATTTAGATTTGGATTGGATATTCCTACATATAATAGGAATATGTCAATGGATTTGGATTGTGTATTCCTATATATAATAGGAATACTAGTTGTGGGTTTGAGGCTATATATATTAGGTGTCTCCTAGCTCTAAAATAGATCTCATATATCTCAAAAATATTGCAAAAGGAGGCAAGAGTGCTTTTACAACATTGGAAGGAGAGAGGAAGAGATTGAAGGCTATTTCGAAAAGGAGATCGGTTTCGGGTAATTCTTTTCTCGTCATCTCCGTTCTTCGTTTGTCTGTGATCTATTTTCTATTCCAAAGAGTTGTGATGATCCGTTTGTATCGGTGAGAAGTTTGTAAGGAGTCGGTGTATTTCTTATTCCATTAGTGGAGGCTTTTCAGGGTTGGACTCCGATCGTCCCGTGGTTTTTTTTTCACAATGGTTTTTTTTATGTAAAAATCTCTCTGTCTGCGATTTGTGTTTGGCGTTTTTGGTTTGTGTGCTTTTGCTCGGTTCTCTCGCAGGTACTCTCTGGTTTGGGGAATGGTTTTCGCGCTTTTGTTCCCAACAGTTTTATGAAGCTTCAACCATTCCTTATCTCCTAAGTAAGAACCTCCGATGTATTGTAAAAGTTTGCTATGTGAGGGTCAACAAGTCACATACCATGCCAACAGGTTGTAAGGTAGGGAAAAATAAGAGGGGGGGGGGGGGGGATTGGAGATCTGTTGCTTAGTACTGCATAGGCAGAAGACGTGGAATACCAGAATTTGAGCACCCCCCTCATTGTAGATACAATCCCATTTGCTGTCTTCCAGAGCCCAATCAGGTGTGGAGGGTTGAGAAAGAGAAGAAAAGAAAGGTACAGGATGAGGTTTTATCAAAACCTCGGTATCTCTACCTGGCTATTTCTATCTATAACTTTGAAAACATAAGCAGTCTGAAAGAATTGTAAACAATTGCTCGAGCAATCGTATCAATTAAAATCCAAGGGCATTCAACCCGGAGCTAATATTAAGTTATAAGTGAGAACTTTCATGTTGGAACTAATTTTTGCAGTATTCGATATAGCTAGATGCATGTGTTGCTCGTGCACACACAGAAGCGACACAAACAATAATAACCTTATGACGACTAGTAAAATAGCAACGCACAATAAATCAAACTATTAGAACACAAAAAAACACAATATTTAACATGCGTCGGTCAAGATCGACCTACTCCATGGGACAAGAGGAGAAACTTCTTATTGAATCAAGAAGAGAAACCATACAAGGATTACACAAACAAACCAACCATAATGCAAAACTCTCCTTACTGTTGGCGCTAAAAAATTGGCCAAGTTTTATTCCCGCGATCTCCAAACCTCTCATGATATATCATCCAATAGAGGGTGTGAAGCGTCCGACTGACTGGAGTTTCGTTGACCGGTCAACGGACATGGGTCGAGGGGACAACGCCCCCCGTAGGGTTCGGCAGCGAAGTCCGTGAAAGCTAAACAGATTTTGTAGATTACTGAATAGAGGGAGAAAAAGTGCGAGCCTCAGTAGAATAATCAGCATCTTAGAATTCTAGTCTCGTATAAAAACTAAACCCACCAAAAAGGCCAGCCTTGTCAAAATTCTGCTCAACCAGAAAAGAATCACCCTTGCCGAATTCTGCCCAACCAAAAAAAGGCGTTCTCCGCAGAAGTTTGTCACGTGACTACTATCTAACATTAATGATTCGTTAACGCGCCGTTCAACGCATCGTTAATAGAGAATATTATGCCTTTAGAGAAAGATTTCCTAGGTCAGCACGAAAAGTCATGTCTCCGGATGCATTAGACGCACGCGGTACTATCTCTTCAGATGACTATGTCAATGGCTGAAGGCCACGTGGCCGCTCATTAATGGCCACAATTATGGTAGAGACCACGCGACCATTACTACTGCAACAACATTTATGGCAGAGCTACGTGACCACTGTTTTTTCAACCGTCATTGTGACGAGTGGCCACGTGACATGAGTCTCACAGCTTTTCCGTAGAAATGGAAGCCTCGCAAAAAGCTTCTTCAGGGACGAGCATCATTGAAAAGACAACTCACAAAAAAAAACTAGTTCCGTCATTGCTCTCACTTTGTCATAGACCTTTTTGATACACATTTAATGCGTTGATGGCTTTCTAGCATCCTAATATACATTTAATGTACCGACACGCATTTAATGCAATAACGACTCTGCTAGCAACTTGACATTCTTTTAATGTGCTGGCGGCTCTGACAGCTGCAGAGCACCTCGAATTGCCAAAAATACACTTTTCGATGGAGTCACGTCATCAATGACGTCCATAAATAGCTACGTGACATGTATGCAAGTTATCCAACTCGGATATCTGCCCGCTAGCAGTGCTTTTCCCGCAGAAAACCTTCTAGATGGTGCCTTGCAAAAATTCTGTAATTTGACATCAAAAGATTCCCTTTTCAACCTATAAATAACCCATGTACGGGTTCATTTATAGAGGAGGAGAAAATTTTAAAGCTTGAGCAACCAATATCTTGGCTTCCACACACAGAGAGAGAGAGAGAGAGAGAGAGAGAGAGAGAGAGAATCATGTTCAATCCACATTGAACACGATAGTTCTTGTGTCCTTGCCAACAAGCAACAAGGTTGGTGTCAGACCGTCAATGGAGCAAAGGGGTCGCACGCTGATTAGACCTCTATAGCTACAAGCCTACAATCTCCCAGAAATATTATTTGTAAAAGAATATGTTGTATTTACATATTGTGCTTTTGTAAGTTAGAGAGTTCTATACAAAGTTTTTGTAACCGAAAACATTTACGAGATCTCCGATGAGCTCACTCATTCTTTCTCTTGAAAACTCCCTTAATGACATCTTAGAAACCCTAAGAAACCCCTTCTTGCTCTAAGCACATCAATAGCCTCAAGTAACCTTTTAAGACACCCCTAGGCTGATAGAGAGCCTTAAATATGACTCTCAACTTTAACCTACGTTAGGAGCAATCTTGACCGTCGGATACAAGCTCTTATATCTGAACCATCCACAAAACATAATCAGCCCCGGCCCAACGTTAACCGGCAGTATGCTGCCGGTATGCTGAGTGCGCACGCAAAAGTAACCTCAAATTCACTGGCATATTTGTTGGATTTGTGGCATACTGTCGGTATGCATCTGACATGCCGTGTTGACACCAAATGTTGGTTCTAGCCTTGATACACTTGTTCCGACTCTTCCAGGGATTCTCTGATTCGTCGGACAACGCCCGTAGCTCTCTTTAGATGAACACAAGCCATATCCAACGGCTTAGTCATCTCTTTGTAGTTTTTTTGCTGCTAAAGTAACACAAGTAGACCAGTTCTAATTTTGTATAGTCCTTTGTGATCGAAAGAGAACTTTATGTCAAGCTCCTTTCTCCTTGGTGGTAGGACTCTCATGAAGACTGGATCCACCCTTACAGTTGGTTCAATATAACTGGTTGCCTAGTTGTCTCTTTGCAGGTTTTATGCTGCCAAAGTAACACAAGTAGACATTTTATATTTATCTATTCGTTTTTTTGCAATAATACATTTCTTATGCAGTTGTTTCTTTGAAGTTCCCTAGTTGACAATAATTCGTTTATAATTATTTATAGATGTTTGAGGGAAAATCTGTAGTTTGAGTTACGTACTTTATTGTGCTGCAGGTTGTATATAATGCAAATGCACTAGCAAAACTGGTTGAGAAAAGGGAAGGTTTGCAGAACTGGTTAGTCTACTATGAAAACAAACTCACCAGATATCCTGAAAAGAGGCCAACAACTAAGGTATTTTTGGCATCTATGAGAAATTTAAATATGTGCTCATTTATTTTATTTTGTAACCTAATCCAATATCTTACATTTCTGACATATTAAGAAAATATTGTATATTATATATAGACAGGATTTTTTGGTCTGTTGGGAAAGAAAGTAGATGCCATTAACTATTATGCTGCCGAGATTGAGAAGTTATCAAATGACGTAAGTCCAGTTTTCTACATGCCTTCTTTCTAATTTTCTAAGAGTTGTTACTTATGTGCTTCTTCCAATGCTTTACTGATTCAGTATTCCCTTTTCATTATTCACAATTATGTATTTTCTTATTTAATCGCAATGATATTGAATATTAGCATATCAAGCAGTAGTAGTTAGAAAACAAAACACAAAACCAAAAGAATGATCGAGTCCTAAAAGTAAGATTATAACAACTTTTACGTCATGTAATTGTCACATTTCATTTCCATAATTCATACTGTACACAGAGGTTTGCTCCAAATATTGTAATCTTTGAAAGAGACATCTTGGACAGTAAGTCACGGTGACTTACATCTTTCTATTAGCAGATATTTCAAACATAGTTATAGTTTGTTTAGTTTTTAAGAAATTATCATTATCTTCAGAATATTTGTTCTTCCAATGGATCACTTTATGTCAAGGTTTATGCAGGAAGCTACAGAAAGGGAAAGGGTAATAAGTGACCCTAAAGCAATAATGCCAGTGGCATTCGTTTCATTTAAAACTCGATGGGGGGCAGCTGTTTGTGCTCAAACTCAGCAAACAAGTAACCCAACCTTGTGGTTAACAGAGTGGGCTCCTGAGCCTCGTGATGTTTATTGGCGAAATCTTGCAATTCCATTTGTTGAGCTTACAATTCGAAGATTGATTATGGCCGTTGCACTTTTCTTTGTGACATTTTTCTTCATGATTCCAATTGCCTTCGTTCAGTCCCTGGCAAACATTGAGGGTATTGAGAAGGTGGTTCCATTCTTAAAACCTCTAATAGAGATGTAAGTCTGTAGTTTTGTTTCTTTTGATACTTCCAGTTTCATCATATCTTAATTGGTCTACATTGATTTTGATATATTGCATTCAAACACATTACAGATAATCCTCCCACTGTCAGATTTATTTTTGTGGACATAGACATCCATTTGTTCATTTTGTGGGACATACACATACATTATCTCATGACTGCAATGACACTTATACCAAGAACTTATACGGATTTGAAGAACTATATGCACCACCAAGATGACCTTAGGTATTGAAGATATTTTGAAACCTTTGGTGAAAGTAAACTTTGGAACCTATTAGTTTGTATGGGATAAAGTATGTACAATTTAAATGATTATCGCACAAAGTATGTCAAATTCCTGTCAAAATCAATGAAATTCTGCAATTGAAAAATAAAATTATATATATATATATATATATATATATATATATATATATATATATATTAGACTTTATTACATTTTTAAATTCCTTCGTTATTAGGTTTATAATTGTTGAGAGTATTCAAGGGTTTTAGTCCCACATGGAGTAGAGTACTAGAGAGGGGGGTTAGCCTCTCCTATATATATGTAGCTTTACATCAATAATAAACAAGTCAAGTATTCTACTAAATATTAATTTGGTATCAGAGCCAAACCCCTATTTCCCCAAACCCTAACCCTAACCCCCTCCACAGCCGCCCCCTCCCCTCTTTCCCTCTTCCGCCACCAGTAGCCGCCGGCCAGCAGCCCCCCTCCCCGCCGGCCAGCAGCCCCTCCCTCTTCTTCTTCTTCTTCTTCTTCTTCTTCTTCTGTGAGTTATAACTCGGTTCTGTCCGTATGCAACTACGATTGCAAGGAAGAACGAGAAGTTTAATTTTCTGATTATCGTTTTTTGTAGCAGCAAGTTATAATCGGAATATTAATTATATAGTTGCTAGTTGGATCGAGATATATCAGTAAGAAAACTTTTGTGTGAACTCCTGATCTCGACTACAAGTGTCGGTTCTTTCCTTTCCTTCTCGTCAGGCTATGCGACCTCGGGCCGAAGCCGTGCACAGGACATGAGCAGCGGCTCTCAGGAAAACTGCTACCGCTGAAGAAGGAACAATAGACGTGGAAAGTATGGTGATCAAAGGTGGAGACGATTTAGATCTGTCACCATCTTGCTAATGGAAGAGGACAAGAAGAAGACGATGGAGACGATCTATGGCAAGCTAACGGCCCAAGAGATGAAGGTTTTGGTGGATGATCTTTTCTCCCGGAGGCTGACCGAGACTAGCTCCGGTGTTGCATACACAGATATGGATCATTCACCATACAAAATGAAAAAGTTGAAGAAACTGAAAATAAAGTTGGAGGGTACTTCCAACTATTTGAAGTGGTCGCATCAGGCGATGCGGACTCTGAAGGCAAGAGGCTTGGTGGGCTATGTGAATGGCCAAACCAAGGCACCTGAAGATCATTCCTCACGGGAGTTTGCTGTGTGGAAAATCGTCAACAATGTTATTGCTGGATGGTTGACAGCCTCATTGACCGACCAAGTATCGAGCAATGTGGAAGCAATGGAGGATGCTGGTGACATTTGGATGACGCTGAGAGAGATGTACTCAGGGTCAGGCAACCCTATGAGGGTCTTCCAACTACAAGATGAACTTGATAAGGTGGTCCAAGAAGATCACACCATCTCTTAGTATGCGGCTCTGCTGAAGAAGTATTGGTCAGATCTCGACCACTGCGATCCTATTGGCATGGAGGATGAGCAAGTAGAACCGGCATTTGCGAAACATTATAAGAAGTTCATGGAGTATGTTTCGCGACAGAGGATAATGAAGTTCCTGAAGTGGCTCAACCCAGCATTCGAGCAGAGGATGAATATCCTACTTGCACAACCTGGACTACCATCACTAAAGGAGGCTATAGCTACTATGACACAAGAAGAAGCACGGCTGAAGCTAATGGCTAGCATCACTAGCTCTCCGGAAAAAAAATTAGCTCTAGCAGTGCTTAACCCAAACCCTTCCGGAGGGGGAGGGCTACAACTGTGGAGAACCTGGACATTTTATCAGATTCTGTACGAAATCTCTAAGATGCCAGTCCAGCGGCCGCAGACGTAGCCGTGCAGGGCGTAGCGGTGCCAGAGGAGGCTATGGCGGAGGCAGAGGTAATTATTCTGGAGGGCACAAGGCAAACCTGGCAGAAAGGGAAAATGAGAGTCAGTCATCCGATATTATCCCTAGTGAGATGCTAGAAATATGGAGGAGCATGAAGCTTGAAACCAGCGACAGTCGAGCCAACACCATTGGGGCATCGACTCCAACCACCCCCAGGGGTAACATTACCTACTATGCCCATACAAGCAAAGGTATACATGCTCATGCCCTTGCATCTACCCACAGACCAGGAAGTCTAAATTGGATAATTGACTCTAGGGCATCCTGCCATGTCATGGGTGCCCATGATGAGTTCCAAGATTACACTCACATGGCAACACCTGAAAGCATTCAACTGCTGATGGTACTGCTAGACCCATTGTGAGTAAAGGCACAGTTGAATGCACCCCTTCCATGACTCTTACTGATGTCTTGCATGCTCCATCTTTTTCTGTTAATTTATTGTCAATTAGTGACATTGATCTTCAACTTAATTGTGTTGTTTCCTTTGACATTCCTAAGGTAATTTTTCAGAAGAAGGGAACGGGAAGACGGTTGGGCTGGCACTTGGCATAAAGGGCTATGGTAATTGGACAGAGGTGGGCTGGATGCAACACTAGCATCACTAGTAGATGAAGCACATCAGAAGGAGCCACGAAGGAGTGTAGAAGCAAAATTATTACTCCAACATCAGCGTATGGGACACTCTTCATTCGGTCTACTGAGTCGGATGTATTCTCTATGTATCAAAAGGCTAATAAGCAAAAGTTGGTTTGTGATGCATGTGAACTTGGAAAACATACCAAAAGCTCGTATATGAGTTCTGAAAATAGAAGTTTAGCTGCTTTTGATATGATACATTCTGATGTGTGGGGACCTTGTCCTACAACTACTGTTAATGGTTTTAAGTGGTTTGTCATCTTTATTGACTGCTACACTCGTGTCACCCGGGTATATCTAATGAAGAGTAAGAGTGATATATTCACATGCTTTCAAGATATTCATCGCAGGGTTACAACTCAATACGGTGCTAAGGTGAAGACTTTGAGGTCTGGCAATGGGACAATACACCAACAAGGCTATTGAAGAATACTTATCAGCTCATTGGATACAATATCAGACTACATGTGCTTATACACCAGCTCAGAATGATGTGGCGGATCGGAAGAACAAACACCTGTTAGAAGTGGCACGGTCAATGATGTTTGCTATGAATGTTCCTAAACACTTGTGGGGACATGCCGTATTGACGTCTGCATATCTCATCAACAATATGCCCTCTCAGGTGTTAGGATGGAAGACACCGTTTAAGCTGCTTACAGGTGAGAACAAGTACATTGTTCCCCCAAAGGTATTTGGATGTGTCTTCTTTGTGAAGGATAATAGGCTTGCGGTGGAAAAGTTGGACCCTCGGACAATGAAGTGCATCTTTGTTGGCTACTCAGGGACTCAGAAGGGATACTCTTGTTGGAGTCCTGTGGAGCGAAGGCTCTTTGTGAGCATGGACGTTATATTCAGAGAGATGGAATCATACTACCACAATGTCGAGTAGAGTTGGCAGCGGCGTCAAAGTTTCCAGTTCTGACGGCGTCGTGGACCTCGGATTTCGAGTTCCTTTCCTTGATCTACTCGGGACCTTCCCAGTGGGAACTCAAAATATGAACCTGGTGGATTGTTAACTCCACTGACAGAGAGGAGTCGGGGTGGACCGTGGAGGCTTTATTGGCGGAGACAGAGAGGAGTTGGGGTGGACCGTGGAGGCTCTATTGGCGAAGAGGTGGGCACTTAAAGAACTGGGGTTGCCCTAACAAGGGGGTTGCCCAAGCCCAATGGCTTGTCCGGCTTAACCCAGGGTCGACCCTGCTTGTAGGATATTATATGTAGGCTTAGTGTTGTGATGCTTCACCTCAAGCATCTTTTTAAGGTTCCTCTCCGACATAATCAAACTTGTCTACATAATTATGGAAACTCTCTCCAGGTTGTAAGTAGTAGCCTCCTTGTGAATAGGAAGGTCCCAAGTTCAATTTTTTTAGGAATGTTGCAGCTGTTGAGAATGTCCTTGTTTCTCAAAACCTCGGATTTTTTTTTAACTAGTGTCATATGTAGAATTAGCCAGCTCTGATATCATCTTTCTTCTACCTCCATCTTCAAACATGACATAGATTTTATGCCAGAAGCTTCCCACTGGGAACATGGAGAAAATTTAGAGCTGAGTTTCAAGATATGGAGCTGATAGTGTTACAGGTCTTTGATTGTATATAGACTCTCTTATAAATAGAAATACCAAAATCAAAGTCTTTGTAGGGGTGATTCAATCAATTGGGGGTGGGCCTGCCAGCATAATGTAGGCTGGAATATGGTAATTCAATGTCTTATGAACTACTCTTTTTCGTGAACAAACTTTATGGTCAGGCCTATTTAAGCTTCCCCTTGCCTTTGAAAACCAGCTACCAGCCTGCTAACCAGGATCGTAAAGGTGAAGCTTACTATATCCAAATATGTATCTTCCCCTCCACACCTTACGTAAGAACAAAAGAAGCAAATAATGAGAGTATATCCACATATAGAACACAAGATAACCTTTCTAATGTGCTTTTGTTTGTTCTAACTTGTCCTTTTGTCTCTTAGATATCAATATGGCTTAGATATCAATATGGTGATGCATGGTGCGGCTGACCAATTTTTGTTTACCTTTAGTGTCAGCGGGGTCAAAATCGACGAGTAAATTTTTAATCCAAAAGAAATACAAAAATGTAAAGGAAAAAAATAGCATAAAATTAGTCACAAAACATTTTGATGAGAAAGACATATTATAATAGTTGCATTATATTATAACCGATAATAATTGTTTACAATAATCCCCTACGAGACTTCATATTTTGAAAATGTTGCAAAATGTCCTCCTTCCAACTTTATATGAAAGTGTCTTGCTCAGTGTATGACACCAGACCCGTATTCATAAAATCATCTCCCATTCGATTACGAAGTGTATTCTTGATAAACTTCATCGCCAAAAATGCTCTTTCAATAGTTGCAGTCGCAACATGCAAAACTAGAGCCAACTTTAAAAGCAAGTACACCGATGGATATGATTCATTCTTCCTTCGTTCAACTAATTTTTTTAGCAAGTTCACAAATTTCCTTCAAACCGGAAAACCCATCGTCATAACAGACATCCTCTATAAAGTACTCAAGTTGATCACACAATGTTTTTTAATTTCATCTTTGTTTTATTACAAACTATGCCCCTATAAATGTAAAAACTATCTTTTACTATATATATAAGTAAAAATAATTGAGTGGGTCAGTTGACCCCACTTGCTCTCCTCTCCCTGTGCCAGTGTTTAGTGATATAACCATTCAGAAAAACTAAATGACCCAACTGCAGAATAAGCAAGTCAAACTACCTAGCATCCCACTTTCCGTTCTACAAGCAATTTGAAGCGGACGAAACAGAGATTATTGATTGAGGTTCATATTCCCGATGTGCTGCAGTCGTCCACTCTTGAATTCATTCCTTCACATGAGAATCTTATAATAAATTGTTTTAAGGAAGTGATAGAGCATTGTGATTGGATACTAAGTACAGAAATGAAGGTGCCTTATCGAGAGCTCTTACCGAGGGGATCCCTTTCCTAAATTGAGGAAGGGCTGATGATTAATGAAAGAAAGGCTTAAGGAAGCTGAATGATAGCATGATAGAGAGAGGTTGCGCTCGTAAAGCTTCAAGAGGGTGAATTCTACCTTCTCCCAACCTCAAAATGTTTTGATTGACCCATAGACGTACACTTGCTCAGGATCTTTTAGCACCTCTTCCTGCCATAGGAACAACCAAAATTGATAACGAATAAACTTTGGCCCAGTTTGGATTACAATTAAGTTTCATTTGGGGTTCCATTTAGTCTAAAACGCAAGGAACTAGACAAACATGTATTTCGGATGGGTGTTTGTTCACATGTGCCATTCATTTCGGGGCTTAAATGGGCATTTCTGAAATGCTATACCAACAAGTGTTCTGGAAATTGACATTTGAACAAATATGATGAAATGTAACTACAATCCAAACTAACCCTCACACTACAATGAAGAGGAATGGGATACCGAAAGGAGAACTGGAAAGACGACCTAATGCCCCTTGACCTAGTTAGTTGGCAGAGGCAGATTTGGAATTACCTAGTAGGCTTCTGTGGTAGGCTCTCTGGATTTAATAATTCAGTAACACCCCATACTAGAGTCTTTTTTCCTATCTAAACTATATCAACAAGAAGCAATCATCGGCAAATTCTTCTACTAATTGGTTTTGAAGCCAGATCTCTTCCTTTATTGTGATAGTAGATGCTATTATTTCTCTAGTGATGCAATTCAACATGGATCATTAT
The DNA here is from genome assembly GCA_036927795.1 of Iris macrosiphon. NCBI lineage: Eukaryota > Viridiplantae > Streptophyta > Magnoliopsida > Asparagales > Iridaceae > Iris > Iris macrosiphon. The sequence continues at coordinate 27,018,541 of JAYESA010000010.1, forward strand.
TTATTCGAGAAAGAGTTAATTCAAAAATCCATGGTTGTTGTATTCTCCTTTCAATCAACACAGATAATTATTTTTCGAAAGAGTTCATTCAAAAGATCATTATTTATTCGAAATAGTTAATTCAAAAGATTCATGATTTTTCTGTACTCCTTCCAATCAACAACTTGCATTGTTCACCAAAAGGATCCTGGACCAAGTTTTAAGAATAGTCGGACAAGCTGTGCATGTAGAATGTATAATTTTCTTGAGTGGCATTTCAGAAACATTGGGATTTAGGGTTGTAAATGGAGGAGGGCTCCAGCGAGCTTTGAGACATCATAGGACATATAGTTTACAAAGTGGAAGGTTTCAAACCTGATTTGACCGAACTGATCACTAGTAAAAGATATCAGGTTTCTAGATTAGAGTGTTTTGGCTTAGTTCTGTTTGTAGCCAATAAGAACTAGAACTTCATTTTCTTGGAGTACATTTCCAATTCTTAGTGTGTATAAGCTGGAGAACACTTTCTAATGATATAATTTGAGAAATAAAACCTAGTGCATTTTCCCACTCTGTTCTCGTCGTCTCCAATTTTGTTAAAACCTAACATCTGAATCTCAATCAAAGCTTACATTTTAGGCATTCGATCTTGTTAGGAGGCCATGTAAGAGCGGGACAAGTAATCCTTGGTTACATCATTATGCAACTTCGTAACAGATGATACACCTAACGATAGGGGAATACTGTTGGTGATAATCTTGTTAGTTTGTTTAGATTGTTTAGTTGGTTTAGATTATTAGTTGGTTTAGATTGATAAGTTGTTTGTTGAAACAACTTTGATATATTTATTATTTAGTCTATCTCTTTACATCAAATGTTCAACTATATATAGCTACCATTTCATTCAATAAAGATCACCAAGTCTATTCATCCTCCACAAAACTTGTGTCATGTTTCCTCTTTACTGGGCTATTTTACTACATTTGGTATCAGAGCCATGGCAACCAACGACGACCAAAGCCCCACGACGTCAACATCTATGAAGGAGACGTCATTCACCTTCAAGTACCCCATGCCGACACGGACCAACTACGCGGATTGGGCTCTCTTAATGAGAGTCAACATGCAGGCGCAAGGCCTGTGGGAGGCGATCGAACCCGGGAAAGCCGACTACCGCGACGACAGGATGGCCCTGTCCGTCATACTCTGTGCCGTGCCGCCAGAGATGCTGCGGACACTGGCAGTAAAAGACACTGCCAAGGAAGCATGGGACGCTGTGAAGATGATGCGGATGGGGGTCGAGCGCGTGCGCGAGGCCAAGGCGCAGAAATTGCGCGCTGACTTCGAATCAATGAAGTTCAAGGACGGCGAGTCCGTCGAGAACTTCGCGATGCGGCTCATGGGACTCGTCAGCGACCTGCAACTACTCGGCGACGAAATGGACGACGAGAAGATAGTTAAAAAATTCCTTCGAGTCGTTCCATCCAAGTACACGCAAGTCGCCATCGCCATTGAGACTTTAGTGGATCTCAAGACGCTGTCAATTGAAGAGCTTACCGGTCGTCTTCTAGCCGTCGAGGAGCGGTACGATCTTGGTAGCAACTCCGGCGACACAAGTAGCCGCCTTCTCCTCTCCGAAGAGGAGTGGCTCGCTCGCACGAAGCAGAGGAAGGAAGGCGAAGCCTACTCCGACGGTGGCAAAAGTTATGGTCGTGGGCGCGGCAAGCCAAGAGGTCGTGGCCGCGGCAACACGAACTATGGCAACGACAACACGTCCGGTGGCAAGCGTGACAAGAAGGGTAAGTGCCACAATTGTGGCATCTACGGCCACTGGGCGAAGGACTGCCGCAAGCCGAAGCGCGATGAGCGTGCCAATCTGACGCAAGTCGACGATGATGAACCAACACTGCTCATGGCCATGCTTCATGAGGAAAAAGTGCAGATCCATGAAGAGAAGGTGCAACAAAGATTAAAAGGCGACGAGATCGGTAAAGTTTCAGTTGGTCATGTAGATCATTTGAAAGATGCTTTTGGCGATATGATTCACCATCAAGATCTTTCTTGTGAACATGAAGTCATATCGAAAAAGATCCCAGAAGAGATTTCTCCAGATTCCAACCCGTGTCAGAATATTCTGACATAACCCAAAGAGAATTCGTCCAAAGTAGAAAACACTTGCCTACCCGACGCACGTCAGCCACATCATATGGAGGAATGTATTCCTGTGAATCATGGTAGCAGTCAAGCTAATGAGGCTAACATCAATTCAGGTAACACTGTAAATAAAAAAATACAGGTGAAGAAAGATTGCAAGATGGATGTGGTAGTTTCAGCTGCTCCTGATAACCAACTACTCCAAATCCTCGCCACGAAAGCAGCTATGGAGGTCGCCAAGCCGATCCCCTCCACCGGCGAAGAGATCCAGCCGATCCCCTCCACCGACTCCAAACCCATCGAGAAGTGCGAGAGGGAGTGGGAGACCCAGCGGTCAGACCTGGTCGACGGAATGTGCTCGCTGCAGGCGAGGCTGGACTCGGAAACCAGGGTTGCGGAGGATCTCCGCGCGCGGCTGGGGATGTGCAGCCAGGCCCTGGCCCATGAGGAGGGACGGAGGAAGGCGCTCGAGGCCCAGGTCTCCGAGTCGAAGGCGTTGTACGAGAAAGTCGTATCGGAGTTTGAGGAGGCCAGGTCGAGCATCGCGGCACTCGCGGCCAAGAGGGACGAGGAGATCGGTTCGCTCAGGAACTCGTTGGCTACCAAGGTCACGGTTGTTAAGGAGATGGAATTTAGGAATTCGCACCTCGAAGAGGAGAATCGGGAGCTGAGGTCGTCTCTGAAAGAACTCCGGGAAGCTCAGATCGTCGGAGCGGACAGCGGTGGTCCCTCTATCAAGAGCTTGCGGCAAAAGTTCAAATCTCTGGAGCAAGTGCACAGAGGGTGTGCTGAGAAACTGAAAACCAAGGAGGCTGAATCTATTGCCGAGACAGAGAAGCTCGGCAAAGAACTAGAAGAGTGCTTGCTCAAGTTAGCTTGCCGAGACGAGTAGATTTTGAAACTTCAAGATGAACAAGAAGTGTGCCATGCGTCCTTAGTGCAGCAGAAGTTAGAGAAGGGTGATCAGGGTCTGGGTGATGTGCGAAAGACTTCCTCAAGCATGAGAAGTTCTTGGGAAGCACTTTCTCGACAGTATACCGAGGAGTATGAAAAATGCATAGAAGAGTTACTTTCAAAAGAAGAAGTAAAGAGTTTGATTATAATGGTCTTTACAAAGGTCTGGAGTACCTTTCCAACTTTGAAAAACGTACAAATTTAAGGGTTGTCGAGTCAGGAATGCTAAGGGGAGTGAATTTAGATGACATAAAGAGAGCGGGGGGAGCCGATGTTGTCACTTCTCCTTCGACAGCATCAAGTGTAGCGGACGATGTCGTTGCTGCTACTTCTTCGATGATAGGCGGTCAACCACGTCAACCACGCTGTCGATCTATCCAAGAGGTGTACGACGCCACAACACCGATGGAAGAAGTTGGGCTATGTATGCTAGGTGCGGAGCAGCCTGCAGTCCGAAAGCCAGCTCCAAATTCTGATGATCGTCCAGCTCAAGATTTATTGATGCAACAAGATTAAGGGAGTGATTGTTGGTGATAATCTTGTTAGTTTGTTTAGATTGTTTAGTTGGTTTAGATTATTAGTTGGTTTAGATTGATAAGTTGTTTGTTGAAACAACTTTGATATATTTATTATTTAGTCTATCTCTTTACATCAAATGTTCAACTATATATAGCTACCATTTCATTCAATAAAGATCACCAAGTCTATTCATCCTCCACAAAACTTGTGTCATGTTTCCTCTTTACTGGGCTATTTTACTACAAATACATCTCTACATGAGAAAGATTATGTTTTATACATACCAAGTTAAAATTAGATGGAATGATAGATATGTGGCAGATTAAGACATTAAAGATGAAAATGAGCAGTTCCAATTTCATTTGTCGCCTGTTAGGATCCCTCCAAAGTCCAAACATCATTAAGCAGACAGTTTACTAACCAATTGTGTAGTCTACTTAAGAATTTTATCACATGTCATTTACTTGAAATAACCGATCTGATTTGTTATTCCAATTCTATTCTCATCCTAAATTATCCCTTAATATTTAAAGTTGGTATATGCCAGCTCCATGTGAGTATAAAAATGGTAGAATGTGTATTGCAAAGCTAGTCTTTGTAAGGGAAACTATTTTCTATTTCCATTTTGTAGGTTATTTATTTTCATATCGTAGATTTACTTTGTGCTTTTATTTCAGTTTCTAATTCTCAGAAATCCTTTTGCAGGAAGGTAGTTAAGTCCTTGATACAAGGTTTTCTACCAGGTATTGCATTAAAGATCTTCCTTATTGTTCTTCCAACAATTCTTATGATTATGTCAAAGATAGAGGGCTACACATCACTATCAACATTAGAGAGGAAATCAGCAGCCAAGTACTATCTTTTCCAGTTTGTTAATGTGTTTCTTGGGAGCATAATCACTGGGACAGCATTTCAACAGCTCGACAATTTTATGCATCAATCTGCTAATGAGTAAGTTTATCATTGTTCTTCATCTATGCAATTGGTAGTTTTTAATTCCAAAACATATAATCTAATGTTGTCATCGACATTGTCATTTAGTGCCTTCTCTCATCAATATGAAGTTAGTATTGGATTAAAGCCTTAAATTGATAAAGTTCCACATGACAATTGACCAAATGTTATTACAGGTAACCCACCTAAGATCAACCGTCTGAGTTGGTTCCCTATTCGGCAGAAGTAACGATGTAAAAAGTCTTTTTTACATTACTGTTGATATTTTGGCATATGCTTATTTAGCATTTTTGAATGCATGCATTTTCACATATTACTGTGCAAAGCTCAGTTGATATAAATTATGATGATTTTCTGTCATGGTCACATTTCAATAAAGTAAGAGATAAAAAGGAAAGAGTATGATATGGAGGGACCTAAGTAGAGATCTCGGGAGGTAGGAAATCTAGGGATTAGAAGGCACTTAGTAAGCTGGTTCAAGGGAGTGATTTATGTGGTACCTGATGGGAGGATCATGATTGGCCTTGAGTCACTTGACACACAAAAGAGTAATTAGAGGGTCCCCGGTGGTTATCAAATTCGTTTAAACTGTATCTGATTCACGGCTTGGTTTTGACAAAGTGAGGACAAATGTCTAGAACATGGGAGCATAGTGATGGACCTGGTTAGAGGGCAAGTACTCAGAGGGTACCTGGTAGGAGGATCGGGATTGAATCTGGTTTAGTGAGCAGTAGTTAGGGGTACTTGTTGCTAGATCTTGATGGAACCTGGCACACTGTAGACTGTACTCGGAGGACAGCTGCTATGGTACTAGCATATAGCCTTGCACATCACTGTCAAAAGCCTCGGTACATACTGAACTCCATCGCAAACTATTGGACAAGTCAATCTGCCAAGGAAAGCCGTTCAAGAAACTAACCCTAATATTGAAAGTTTCCTAAGAAACAGAAATATTATGGAAGTAGGAATTTGTGGCAAACAAATGATGAGATTTGTAACATAGGCTGGAAAGCATTGGCGCTTTCATTCATGGATTTACCATAACTGCCTTAATAACCTACACAGAAAAATGAGTGCCCTACAATCAAACTGTAGGACTCACCTCATCAAGATCCTACGGTAGATTGGCAATCGAATACTCAGAGTGTAGTCTGGAATGTAAAAAGTTTGTAATGGCGACAAGAAAACTGCAAAGTTAAAAGTTGACTTATTATTTTATTCTGTTAAATTGTCTTTTTTAGCACAAGGCGTGCATGTCTCCTGGAAACACTCTAGGAAGCCAGGGTTATGAAGATGTTGTAACAAAAGCTGATTAGAATGTGACTGTAAATCTTAGTGAGTCGGGAGTATGCTGGAGAATCATTACAGTCATTGTAAATGAAACCGTCAAGGATGTGATGAATTCCAGGGTTAAGAAAGGATATCCTTGGAGCCTATGGGAGTCGGATCTAACTGAGAAAATCAATAATAACTAAATTTCTCTTGATAATGAGCAAGCAGATTCAGTGTGGGGAATAGTGTCAGTTGAACATATGTCAGGACTAACTTCTAAATCAAGCTGAATCTTATAAGAGGGTAATAGCATATTCCCTTATGAAAATTGTAGAAACACCAAGTCTGATTACTATGTCTGCTGCTTGTCTCCATCATTTAAGCACAAACTGCACAGCATGTTTTTACCAAGCTTTGATACCAATCATTATGGAAAAGCAAGTGAGGAATACCTTTGCCCATATATGCATAAACAATGGAAAAGTGAAAGAGAAGAGACGAGGAACACGAGAAAAAAAAATCACTTGCTGAACTTTGTCATAATGAAAGACAAAACCACGGGCCTACACAAGTAATCCTCCATTATAAGATAATTGATTATTATTTTTAGGGTTTTTCTCCAAGCAAAATCGATGTATAGGTTACTCTTACAATATCTTCACCCTATTCGGTTAATAACACAAGAAAGAACTCTCCAGGACTGGAACTGTCCTATTTGATCTTCTTGGTAGAAATTGCTTTAACTTGAACACATTGTCCATTGTCCTGGAATACTCTGGATGGTTCTCTATCAAGTGGGTTTTACTTAATGCTCTAAGGTACCACCCCCTGGTGCTTTGAAGTGAAGTTTACTACTATAGAAAAATATTTATATATTAGAAGTAGGCATTTGCTTGCTTTCCTTGATTAACAAATTGCTGTAATACTGTATTAAGCAAAGCACACACCTTGATACTTCAACGAGTTCTTACTTCCGATTGTTCTCATATATGATAAAAATAAGTATGATACTTGCTTTGTTTGGCATTTTTGTGCCTGTTTAATTTTGATATTGAAGGTTTTTACTCTTTGCAGGATTCCAAAAACAGTTGGTGTATCCATTCCCATGAAAGCTACTTTTTTCATCACTTACATAATGGTTGATGGGTGGGCTGGTGTTGCTGCTGAAATTCTTAGATTAAAACCATTGATTGTTTTCCATTTAAAGAATACATTTTTAGTGAAAACTGAGCAAGATAGAGAACAAGCTATGGATCCTGGAAGCTTAGATTTTGCCACATCTGAACCAAGGATACAATTGTACTTCTTGCTTGGGCTTGTTTATTCAGTGGTGACCCCTTTCCTTCTTCCTTTTATAGTTGTCTTCTTCGCGTTATCCTACGTCGTTTTCCGGCACCAGGTATGTTTATTATCTTGTTTTTCTTCTTTTCAACACTTAATGTTGCAATACTGTTCATGTTGTATAAACATCTTTTACAAATTGAGTGGTAATGGACTGTAGGGTTTTCAGTTGAACTTCTAGGTCCGCCTTTAACTTGTGAGTTTCATTAATCAAGTTTGATTCAAAGAGTAGTATAAGTTGTAGGCTCAGAAATGCCTAGGCTTCAAACGTGATACTATATATTCAATAGGTTAGATGCGCAATGGCATGTTGCAAAGAGGAAGCCTGAACCAGAAGAAAAGCCTAAGGTTGAATCTGAAAGTAGGTGAAGTACCATCTTAGAGGGAAATACTAAAATCAAGGGAGGAAGAAGGGGATGGTGCCGGTATGGGGTTAGCTGTACTGGGTTTCAATGTCCTTCAACTGACTGCAAGTTGTGTGTAGGGAACAGTATTTCAGAGTTGTGTTTGCAAATACGTACTGGATAAACTTTGGGATTCAAAATGATCTCTTTGCCCTATTCTAGTTCAAAGGATCCCCCACGTATACCATATTTCCCTTACTTTTTGTGATGTCCTATTATTATAGTCCTAAGACTCCTAACCTCCTCTCACCGGCCTTTCTGGTTATGTCACCCACTCGATTATTTATTGGAATTGAGAACCAATGGTTTGCAAGTCGTGGTCATCAAAGTCACAAGGAAATTTTTTATGCAACGTGGTTTGTTGTTCATTGTTAAGGAACAATGTTATTTAACTCAGGCTTTAGTTGTCACGACCCGCACCCGGGTGTTTGGGTACGAGTGCGTAGGTACGCCCAGCCTACGCCGCAGTGTCGGCGGTAGAACGTTGTCTGGAACTAGTACTGTATAACCAACACCTCATAATATAAAGGGAACAAATATTATACTCAATCACAAAACTAAGGTAGGTGAAAACATGTTGTAGTATATATATGTATAGGTTACAGTACAAAATCTTGTATTTCATAAATCATACAACTATAGTAAGTCTGCGACTTTAACTATTGATATAACTAGGTCTCCCGCTTGCGGCCTTCCTCGATCCTCCAGGAGGTAAAATCAGGCTCGAAGCTATTTTTCAAAAATCCATAATAGATAGGACACAGGTCCTTCTAAGTGCTACCTAAAATATTATCCAGTCAGGATTGAACGAGTAAAATTCTAATAGCAGTTTTAATACATGATAAGGACTATAAAATAGTGATAGAAAAGTAGTACATGATGGATAAATAAACGGACATCAAGACAAGGTACGAAATGAACAGGAAAAATGAATAAACAAAAAATATGGCATATATCAACAAGGAAATCTATAGTCACTAAGTGTTTTGAAATACTAGTTTGATTATGTGATCGGCTTAGGATTGCACAATGGGAGCCGGTTAATCATAGGTGAAGTGTATGGTTAGCCTTTGCACAGAAATTATATTTGCACAGGATTAAGGGTATGATCACATATAAACTAGCATTTTTCTGCCCCGACTAGCATACAAATCACACGAATATCAGGTATTATACAAGATCAAAGTCTAAAAACACAAGATATGTTAGTCCGTGTTTTTTTGTGTCAGGAATCAAATACAACAATACTACATGTGTTATAGAAATTATCAGTAAGAAAACCATCAGAGACTGTACTCGCCTGGGGTCCAAAACGGGTGAAACAAGCCAGAGTGTGTGACGGGGTCCAGATAACCTATATCATGAATAATTCACATTAATTAGTGAAATATAATTAAGTAGATTTAACTCACTAGATTTCTAGGTCAATTTTATGCTATTTCTGGTTTATAGATGGGACAAATATCTATATAAAAACTTAAATATAAAAATAATGTATATATAAGATATATTTATAGATACTTATGTATAGATACATACATATATAGTATATATATATATACACATATAAGTAGATACATATATATAGATACATATATAAATACATAGATACACAAATATATAGATACGTATATAGATACAATATAGTATACATATATAGATACATATATAGTATACATATATATAGATACATAGATATATAGTATACATATATAGATAGATATATAGTATACATATATACATAGATATATAGATATATAGATACACATATATATAATATATATAGATACATATATATGTATATGATATATATAGATACAATATATTATATATAGATACATAGATATATAGTATACATATATAGATAATATATAGTATACATAGATACATAGATATATAGATATATATATAAATACATATTTAGATACACATATATAGATACATATATATGTATATGATATATATAGATACAATATATTATATATAGATACATAGATATATAATATATATATATATATATATATATATATATATATATACATATATAGATACACATATATATAATATATATAGATAGATATATATGTATATAATATAGATAGATATATATAGATACATTATATTATATATATATGTATATGTATATGATATATATAGATACAATATATTATATATATATATATATATATATATATATATATTTATATATATAGATACATAGATATATAGATATATATAAAAATACATATATACATATAATTATATACTGCTACTGCACTGCTGCTGCTCCTGCTCCTGCAGTTCCTTCCTCCTCCCCTTTTTTTGACACACACACACATGTATATATATATATATATATATATATATATATCCTAGTTAGAGTTATAAAACAAAATTGAAGAGGATCAAGGGTTACCTTGCTAATATAGGGTTGAGGGAAGATGAGGGATGGTGAGTGAAGGAGGTGGGGGATGTCCTTATATAGGGTTGGAGGTTGTCAGTATATTTATTATGGTGCATTAACCATTGTGCCCTTAACCAATTCAACTCTAACGGTCTCCGACGACTATCAGACCAGTGTTTCTGTCTGTCCTGAGCCACACGAAGTCTTTATCTAATATGTTTTACCTTCTCCGCAGCATCTACTACCATTTCTGGTCCCAACAATGCTCGCTCGCCTACGTTGTCCCAAGATAATGGGGTACGACATCTCCGGCCATACAGAACCTCGAAAGGAGACATCTCGATGCTTGCCTGGTAACTATTGTTGTATGCAAACTCCACCAGATGAAGATGATTCTCCCAAGATCTTCCGAAATCTAGTACACAAGTGCGCAACATATCCTCGAGAGTCTGAATAGTCCTCTCTGACTGCCCATCTGTCTGGGGGTGATATGCAGTACTGAACTTGAGCTGGGTGCCCAAACTCGTCTGCAAACTCCTCAAAAAATGAGAAGTGAAACGACTATCCCGATCCGAGATTATGCTGACGGGAACCCCGTGTATCTTGACGATCTGCCTCACATACATCTCTGCCAGCTTTTCCATAGACAAACCCACCTTGAAAGGCAAAAAGTGGGCCGACTTGGTAAACCTGTCAACGATGACCCAAATCGCGTATTTTTCTTCTAGAGATCGTGGAAGTCCGGACACAAAATCCATAGTAATGTGCTCCCACTTCCACTCTGGAATGGATAATGGCTGAAGTAGACCTCCTGGCCTCTGCCTCTCGGCTTTCACTTGCTGGCACACTAAGCATCTAGATACAAACTGTGCCACTTTCCTCTTCATGCTATACCAACACACACTCTCTCGCATATCCCGATACATCTTGTTGGCACTTGGATGTATAGAATATTGAGAGCGATGCGCTTCCTGTAACACCTCTTCATGCAGCTTCCCACTAGGCACACACAATCTAGCACCATGCCGCAAAGAACCATCCTCAGCAATGGTGAAATCATCCTCCAATCATACTCTCACTTGAGCTCTGATGCTCTTCAGAGATACATCTTCATACTGGGCGGCCTTGATCATGTCCATCAACTCTGAGTGTATCTGCAACCCCCACATCTCTATAGCAAAACCAGGAACTATCACTTCCATGCCCAAGTTCTCCAAGTCCTCCAACAAATATCGATCATGTGTCAACAATATAGCTACCGGATACCTGCTCAAGGCATCGACAACTATATTGGCTTTCCCAGGATGATATTGCAAAGATATGTCAAAATTCTTCATTAGTTCCGACCACCGACGCTGCCTCATATTCAACTATTTCTGAGTGAAAACGTACTTCAAGCTCTTGTGGTCTGTGTAGATCTCCATATGCTCTCCGTACAAATAGTGTTTCCACAACTTCAGGGCAAAGATGACTGCTGCCAACTCCAAATCGTGGGTAGGATAGTTCTTCTCATGAGGACGTAATTGCCTGGATGCATAGGCAATCACTTTTCCATTCTGCTGAAGAACACAACCCAATTCTTTCTCCGATGCATCACTATAAATAGTGAAACCTCTAGACCATGATGGCAACGTCAAAATAGGAGCATACGTCAACCTTTTCTTCAACTCATCAAATGTTGTCTGGCATTCCTCAGTCCATACAAACTCTACATCTTTCCGAGTGAGTTTAGTCAAAGGCTCTGCAATTCGAGAAAAATCTTTTACGAACTTTCTGTAATATCCAGCCAATCCTAAGAAGCTTCTAATTTCTGCAACAGAGCTTAGAGTGGTCCAAGATTCTATGACAGCAATCTTTTTTGGATCAACTGATATTCCATCTCTAATCACTACATGTCCGAGAAACTCCACTTTGTTTAAGAAAAACTCACATTTAGAGAGTTTTCCATAGAGCTTCTCTTTCATGAGAGTTTCAAGCACTATCCTTAAATGCTTCTCGTGTTCTTCTAGCATCTTTGAGTATACAAGGATATCATCTATAAACACTACCACGAACTTGTCCAGGTACTGATGGAATACCTTGTTCATCAAGTTCATGAAGACTGCCGGTGCATTAGTTAACCCGAACGACATCACCAAGAACTCGTACTGGCCATATCATGTCCTGAATGCAGTCTTCGGAATATCTTCTTTTTTCACCTTCACCTGATGATATCCGGATCTCAAGTCAATCTTTGAAAATACCTTCGCGCCATCCAACTGATTGAGGAGATTATCTATTCTCGGCAATGGATATTTGTTTTTGATTGTGAGTTTGTTCAGGGCCCTGTAATCGATGCACATCTGCACCAATCCATCCTTCTTTGGAACAAAAAGTACCAGGGCTCCCCAGGGCGATGAACTTAATCTGATGAATCCCTTGTCATCCAATTCATCGATCTGTTTCTTTAGCTCCGCCAGCTCATTGTTGTTGATCCGGTAGACATGCTGCGATATTGGTTCTGCTCCCGGTATTAGATCAATAAAGAATTCATCATCTCTATCTAGCGCCAATCGTGGTAACTCCTCAGGAAACACATCTAAGAACTCAGCAATAATAGGATGCAGTAGCTCTTTCTCCTCCATTATAGCTTTGCAAAGAGTTCTACGATCTGGCTTCTCTGTCTTTCTGGCAAACTCGAACTCCGGCTCTCCTGGAGGTCGAAACGGCACACGACCTCTGCGACAGTCAATGCTAGCG
>JAYESA010000010.1:27036260-27084015 GCA_036927795.1 Iris macrosiphon
ATGGCATGTTATATATGGGACTAAAAAGGTTCCTCGGGAGAGTATTCTATGCTTGGTTGTTGATAACCACCAATCGATTGAGAGAAAAAGAGATTTAAGAATAGGGACATGGATTTCTTGGGTATCCTTGGACATTATTTGTGAGACTTTCTTGGGGTTCTTGTTAGATTTCTCTTGTATTGAGGGTTATGAAGTAGTAGAGATACTCGTAAAGTCTTGTATAGTAGTGATCTTTCTCCCCGTATTTTTCATGATTTTGGTGTTTCACGTAATCCTTATGTACTTTGTATGCTGCTTATTTTGATATTTGTTTGTCTTTCTTCTCCTTGTAAGCCACCCTCATCTCTGCAACCATTTTTGACATTGCCACATTCCAGCAAATTTGGTTTCAGTGGCAACAAATTCAAGACAAGTTGGATTGGGTCCTAATTTAGCCCGTCTTTGATGATTACGAGTCAATATCATTAGTAGCAAATAATAAGAAAATAGAGAGAGGGAGAGGTGGGAGAGAGTAATGGAGAGGGAAGATGTGATAATGAGCATGGTGGTAGCTGAAGAAGAGAGGATGAGGGAGAGGGTGGCAAGTAGGGTTCGATGATCTATGTTGGGGGTGATAAATGTGAGGTTGCGAGTGGAACGACGAAAAAGGAATAGAGGGAATGGGAGAGGGTGGTTAGATAAGGGGTTTGCAATGGGTGTTGGAGAAAGTAGAGAAGGATAAGAGAGGAAGTAAAATAACTTTTTAAAATTATTTGCACTAAGAAAATTTATTCCTTCTCAAATAGGAGATGATTGACAAAAGACACCACAAACACTAAGACTAGAAATAGGCTAGCACCAAAAGGGTGTAGAGCATCTAGTTCCTTAGTGACTTGGGCTTCCTCAAATAGGAGATGATTGATAAAAGACACCACAAACACTAAGACTAGAAATAGGCTAGCACCAAAAGGGTGTAGAGCATCTAGTTCCTTAGTGACTTGGGCTTTGATCTGAAAAGTGATGTGTATTGATCTATCTTCTCAATTAGGGAGGACTGGTTTAAAGCCTGGTCGAGATATTTGTCACGACCCGCACCCGGGTGTTCGGGTACGAGTGCGTGGGCACGTCCAGCCTACGCCGCAGTGTCGGTGGTAGAACGCTGTCTGGAACTAGTACTGTATAACCAACATCTCATAATATAAAGGAAACATATATTATACTTAATCACAAAACTAAGGTAGGTGAAAACATGTATATATATATGTATATAAATGTTACAGTACAAAATCTTATATTCATAAATCATATAACTATAGTAAGTTTGCAAACTTTAACTATTGTCATAACTAGGTCTCCCGCTTGCGACCTTCCTCGATCCTCCAAGACGTAAAATCAGGCTCGAAGCTATTTTTTCAATAATCCATAATAGATAGGGCACAGGTTCTTCTAAGTGCTTCCTGAAATATTATCCAGTCAGGATTGAACGAGTATAATTCTAATAGCAGTTTCAATACATGATAAGGATTATAAAACAGTGATAGAAAAAGTAGTACATGATGGATAAATAAACTGATATCAAGGCATGGTAAGAAATGAACAGGAAAAATAAATAAACAGAAAAATATGTCATGTATCAATAAGGGAATCTTTAGTCACTAAGTGTTTTGAAATACTAGTTTGATTATGTGATCGGCTTAGGATTGCACAATGGGAGCCGGCTAATCATACGTGAAGTGTATGGTTAATCTTTGCACAAGAATTATATTTGCACATGATTTAAGGGTATGATCACATATAAACTAGCAATTGTCCGTCCCGACTAGCATACATGAATCACACGAATATCAAGTATTGCACAAGATCAAAGTATAAAAACACAAGATATGCTAGTTCGTGTTTCTTCGTGTCATGAATTAAGTACAACAATATTACATGTGTTATAGAAATTATCAGTAAGAAAACCATCAGAGATTGTACTCGCCTGGGGTCCAAAGCGGGTGAAACAAGTCAGAGTGTGTGACGGGGTCCAGATAACCTATATCATGAATAATTCACATTAATTGGTGAAATATAATTAAGTAGATTTAACCCACTAGATTTCTAGGTCAATTTTATGTTATTTCTGGTTATAGATGGGACAAATATCCATATAAAAACTTAAATATAAAAATAATGTATATATAAGATATATTTATAGATACATATGTATAAATACATACATATATAGTATATATATACACATATATGTAGATACATATATATAGTTACATATGTAAATACATAGATACACATATATATAAGATATATAGATACATATATAGATACAATATAGTATACATATATAGATACATATATAGTATACATATATATATAGATACATAGATATATAGATACATATATACATAGATACACATATATATAAGATATATATAGATACAATATAATATACATATATAGATACATATTTAGTATATATATATATATATATATATATATATATATATATATAAGATATATATATAGATACAATATAGTATATATATATATATAGATACATATTTAATATACATAGATATATAGATACACATATATGTAGATACATATATATAGTTACATATATAAATACAGAGATACACACACACACACACACACACACACACACACATATATATATATATATATATAGATAATATAGAGTATATATATATATATATATATATATACATATAGTTTGCTGCTCTGTTGCTGCTCTGCTGCATGCTGCTGCAGCAGCTACTGCATGCTGCTGCTACTGCATGTTGCATGTTGCTGCAGCTACTGCTCTGCTGCATGCTGCTGCTGTTGCAGCTACTGCATGCTGCTCTGCTGCAGCTGCTTCTTCCCCCCCTTCTTGACACACACACACACACACACACACACACACACACACACATATATATATATATATATATATATATATATATATATATATCCTAGTTAGAGTTAAAAATTTGAAGAGAATCAAGGGTTACCTTATAAGAACTCATATTCCCTTGCTAATAGGGTTGAGGGGAGATGAGGGATGGTGAGTGAAGGAGGTGGCAAAATGTTTATATAGAGGGGAAGGGTATGGGTTGAATGTGAGGGTCATGTGAGAGGGAGGGTGAGTTGTCAAGATATTATTATATTGAATTAACCATTGTGTCATTAACCAATTCAATTTGGATTTCTCTTCTTATAAAGAACAATCTAAATTGAATTTGACTTTTCATTAACCTAATTAAATTCTTGATTAAAAGGTTTAACTACTAAGCACTAATTTTAATAGTCTAATTAACATGAAGGTTACAAATCTACCCCCTTAGAAAAAATTTGTCCTCGAAATTTAAAGTAGATTATACAGAAAGAAAAAAAAACCTCAAAACTCAAAGAGGTATGGGTATCGCTCACGCATCTCATCATCTCTCTCCCAAGTAGATTCATTCGGGGAGTGATGACTCCAAGCGACACGAAAAAATAAAATCGTCCGGTTACGCAGCACCTTTTCTCTGCGATTTCGTATCTCCACGGGCTACTCTTAGTAGCTAAGGCTCGGTCCCACTTCAATCTCTGAGTGATCTAATAGGTGGTTAGGGTCAGCCACGTAACATCTCAGCTGGGATACATGAAACACGTTATGTACTCGCTCTAATGTATGTGGCAAAGCTAGCCGGTAGGCTACGGCACTGACCCTTTCGGTAATACTGAAAGGTCCGATAAACCTTGGACTGAGCTTTCCGCTTCTCCCGAAACGAATCGTGCCACGTGTTGGAGAAATTCGCAAGAACACCAATTTGCCAACCTCGAACTCTAACGGTCTCCGGCGACTATCGGACCAGTGCTTTTGTCTGTCCTGAGCCACACGAAGTCTTTCTCTAATCTGCTTTACCTTCTCCGCAGCATCTACTACCATTTATGGTCCCAACAATTCTCGCTCGCCTACGTCGTCCCAAGATAATGGGGTACGACATCTCCGACCGTACAAAGCCTCGAAAGGAGATATCTCGATGCTTGCCTGGTAACTATTATTGTATGCAAACTCCACCAGATGAAGATGATCCTTCCAAGATCCTCCGAAATCTAGTACACAAGTGCGCAACATATCCTCGAGAGTCTGAATAGTCCTCTCTGATTGCCCATCTGTCTGGGGTGATATGCAGTACTGAACTTGAGCTGAGTGCCCAAACTCATCTGCAAACTCCTCCAGAAATGAGAAGTGAAATGACTATCCCGATCCGAGACTATGCTGACGGGAACCCCATGTATCCTGACGATCTGCCTCACATACATCTCAGCCAGCTTCTCCGTAGACAAACCCACCTTGAAAGACAAAAAGTGGGCCGACTTGGTCAACCTGTCAACGATGACCCAAATCGTGTCTTTCCCTCCTGGAGATCGTGGAAGTCCGGACACAAAATCCATAGTAATGTGCTCCTACTTCCACTCTGGAATGGGTAATGGCTGAAGTAAACCTCCTGGTCTCTGCCTCTCGGCTTTCACTTGCTGGCACACTAAGCATCTGGATACAAACCGTGCCACTTCCCTCCTCATGCCATACCACCACACACTCTCTCGCATATTCCGATACATCTTGTTGGCACCTGAATGTATGGAATACTGAGAGCGATGCGCTTCCTGTAACACCTCTTCACGCAGCTTCCCACTAGGCACACACAATCTAGCACCATGCCGCAAAGAACCATCCTCAGCAATGGTGAAATCATCCTCCAATCATGCTCTCACTTGAGCTCTGATGCTCCTCGGAGATACATCTTCATACTGGGCTGCCTTGATCTTGTCCATCAACTCTGAGTGTATCTGCAACCCCCACATCTGTATAGCAAAACCAGGAACTATCACTTCTATGCCCAAGCTCTCCAAGTCCTCTAACAAATACCGATCATGTGTCAACAATATAGCTACCGGATACCTGCTCAAGGCATCGGCAACTATATTGGCTTTTCCAGGATGATACTGCAAAGAATGTCAAAATCCTTCATTAGTTTCGACCACCGACGCTGCCTCATGTTCAACTCCTTCTGAGTGAAAACGTACTTCAAGCTCTTGTGGTCTGTGAAGATCTCCATATGCTCTCCGTACAAATAGTGTTTTCACAACTTCAAGGCAAAGATGACTGCTGCCAACTCCAAATCATGGGTAGGATAGTTCTTCTCATGAGGACGTAATTGTCTGGATGCATAGACAATAACTTTCCTATTCTGCTAAAGAACACAACCAAAATCTTTCCCCGATGCATCACTATAAATAGTGAAACCTCCAGACCCTGATGGCAACGTTAAAATAGGAGCATACGTCAACATTTTCTTCAACTCATCAAATGATGTCTGGCATTCCTCAGTCCATACAAACTCTACATCTTTCCGAGTGAGTTTAGTCAAAGGCTTTGCAATTGAGAGAAATCTTTCACAAACTTTCTGTAATATCCAGCCAATCCTAAGAAGCTTCTAATTTCTGCAACAGAGCTTGGAGTGGCCCAAGATTCTATGGCAGCAATCTTCTTTGGATCAACTGATATTCCATCTCCAGTCACTACATGTCCGAGAAACTCCACTTTGTTTAAGAAAAACTCAAATTTAGAGAATTTTCCATAGAGCTTCTCCTTCCTGAGAGTTTCAAGCACTATCCTTAAATGCTTCTCGTGTTCTTTTAGCGTCTTTGAGTATACAAGAATATCATCTATAAACACTACTACGAACTTGTCCAGGTACTGGTGGAATACCTTGTTCATCAAGTTCATGAAAACTGCCGGGGCATTAGTTAACCCAAACGGCATCACCAAGAACTCGTACTAGCCATATCGAGTCATGAATGCAGTCTTCGGAATATCTTCTTTTTTCACCTTCACTTGATGATATTCGGATCTCAAGTCTATCTTTGAAAATACCTTAGCGCCACTCAACTGATCAAAGAGATCATCTATTCTCGGCAGCGGATATTTGTTCTTGATTGTGAGATTGTTCAGGGCCCTGTAATCGATGCACATCCGCACCGATCCATCCTTCTTTGGCACAAAAAGTACCGGAGCTCCCCAGGGCGACGAACTTGATCTGATGAATCCCTTGTCTTCTAATTCATCGATTTGTTTCTTTAGCTCCGCCAGCTCATTGTTGTTGATCCGGTAGACATGCTGCGATATTGGTTCTGCTCCCGACATTAGATCAATAGAGAATTCAACATCTCTATCTAGCGGCAATCCTGGTAACTCATTGGGAAACGCATCTAAGAACTCAGCAATAATATGATGCAGTAGCTCTTTCTCCTCCATTGTAGCTTTGCAAAGAATTCTACGATCTGGCTTCTCTGTCTTTCTAGCAAACTCAAACTCGAACTCCGGCTCTCCTGGAGGTTAAAACAATACACGACCTCTGCGGCAGTCAATGCTAGCAAAATGCATACCCAACCAATTCATTCTAAGGACAATGTCAAAACTTGGAAGTGGCATTACGAGTAAGCTAGCAGACAAAACACGGTCTCCCAATATAACGTGATACCCCTTGCAAACATCACTGACTAGGATGATGCCTCCTCCAGTCGTGATCTTACAGTTTCTACTCAAGGGTTCCACTACTAAATTATGCTTAAGTACAAAAGACACATATATGAAACTATGGGATGCACCGAAATCAAATAATGCTACGGCTGGAATAGAATCGAGAAGAATGGAACCTGCTATAACATCACCAGTGGGCTCAGTTTCCTCGACAGTTGTAGCAAAAGCTCTGCCTTGCTGAGGAGCTCCCCTCTGCTGGTGCTGGACAAATTATTGTTGTTGTATTGGAAGTGGAGGTCCCCTCTGCTGTTGTGCCACGGGTGGCTTAATTGGTCCCTTTTGATTTGTTGTACCTCGAATATGACAGTTCTTCATCTGATGTCCCGCAGAACCACAATATAGACTGACTCCAAGTCTTTTTTGCATATTTTCTAGGAATGTTCCAGTTTCTTGCAAATATGGCAAAAATGGGTATGTTGGATCTGTCTTTGATGATGCGGCTGAGCCGAAAATCTAGTTGGAGGACAATGTTGCTGCTGATGCTGGAAAGTCCTCGGCTGAAAATGGGAACATTTTGCTGGTCCCGCGCTCTGCGTCCTTCGAACGCATTCCAGTCCAGCTTGGGTTTAGAGTCCATGTCCACCTCGATCCTCTGGGCTTCTGCTACAATTCCAGCAAAAGTCGTGATACTAGAGGGGATAATGACCGAATTTCCTGGGCCAAGCCTTGTCGGAATCTGCGAGCTCGGTCTTCCGGATCTCTCACCATATATTCTGCGAATCGGCTCAGCCTGCCGAACTTTTCAGCATATTCATCTACTGAGAGACTACCCTGCTCCAAGTTCTGGAATTGTTTCTCCAGAACGCCCTGGGCTACTGCGGAAAGAACTTCTGTTTGAAAATGTGTTTGAACTGGTCCCAAGTTAGGTCTGAATCAGCAAGTCTGGGCTCATTTCTGAACCAAGTGCAGGCGATATCGTGAAGCTGCAAGCCTACAGCCTCTATCTTCAGGTCTTCCGGTATCCGAGCAACCCGCATAATTCGCTGGATATCCTCGAGCCATTCATCTGCATATATGATCCCTTTGGTTCCCTTGAACTCCCGATGAGCCATCTTCTTGAAGTCCAAGATATTGCCAATTTTCTGTTGAACATGCTGTTGTTGTTGAGATACAAACTTCTCCATAGATGCCAAAGCCATATGATAGAAACTTTTAATGCTTTCTTGCATCATTTTTGGTTGTTCCCTCTGGGCCTCAGTCTGAGCCTTCTGCGCCTCCAACATACATTTGAAGAGCTTATATAAATGTGTTCCTTCAGTGGGCATGCCTCCAGTGTTCGATGGTACACCTCCTTGGGGTGGAGGTGAAAGAGGATAAGGAAGATATTCAGAGACAACTGGAGTAGCTTCTGCAGCTGCTCCTGAACTACCGGGTGCTCTAGTCTCGCGTGTCCTTCTGGAATATGTTATAGGTGTCATTCTGGAATTTGATAAAACAATAAGGAGACATTATTAAGGCACGAGATAAGATATTATTTGAGAATGATTGAAATTGGAGAAGATATCAAGTCATTCAGGGTGATTAAGATTAGTAGATCTAATTCAGAGTTAAAATTATTAGTTGTGATTGAGTATTTCCTATTCCTAATATCCCATATCCTATTGCAGGCTCGTAATAGTACTCTAGTCCTAAGTACTACTATGACATCGTACTTCTTGCGAAGTCTGACTTGCATGGGCCACCATAAAAACGTGTCACGACCCGCAACTCGGTGTTCGGGTACGAGTGCTTGGGCACGTCCAGCCTACGCCGCAGTGTCGGCGAACGATATCTGGAACTAGTAATGTATAACCAACATCTCATAATATAAAGAAAACATATATTATACTCAATCACAAAACTAAGGTAGGTGAAAATATGTTGTATATATATATGTATATAAAGGTTACAGTACAAAATCTTGTATTCATAAATCATACAACTATAGTAAGTCTACAAACCTTAACTATTATCATAATTAGATCTCCCGCTTGCGACCTTCCTCGATCCTCCAAGAGGTAAAATCAGACTCGGAGCTATTTTTCCAATAATCCATAATAGATAGGGCACAGGTTCTTCTAAGTGCTTCCTGAAATATTATCCAGTCATGATTGAACGAGTACAATTCTAATAGCAGTTTCAATACATGATAAGGACTATAAAACAGTGATAGAAAAAGTAGTACATGATGGATAAATAAACTGACATCAAGACATGGTAAGAAATAAATAGGAAAAATGAATAAACAGAAAAATATGTCATGTATCAACAAGGGAATCTTTAGTCACTAAGTGTTTTAAAATACTAGTTTGGTTATGTGATCGGCTTAGAATTGCATAATGGAAGTCGGCTAATCATACGTGAAGTGTATGGTTAACTTTTGCACAGGATTTAAGGGTATGATCACATATAAACTAGCATTTTTTCGCCCCGACTAGCATATATGAATCACACGAATATTAAGTATTGCACAAGATCAAAGTCTAAAAACATAAGATATGCTAGTCCGTGTTTCTTCGTGTCAGGAATCAAGTACAACAATATTACATGTGTTATAAAACTTATCACTAAGAAAACCATCAGAGACTGTACTCGCCTGGGGTCCAAAGCGGATGAAACAAGTCATAGTGTGTGACGGGGTCCAGATAACCTATATCATGAATAATTCACATTAATTGGTGAAATATAATTAAGTAGATTTAATCCACTAGATTTTTAGGTCAAATTTATGCTATTTCTGATTATAGATGGGACAAGTATCTATATAAAAACTTAAATATAAAAATATTGTATATATATATATATATATATATATTGTATCTATATATGTATCTATATATCTTATATATATATGTGTATCTATGTATTTATATATGTAACTATATATATGTATCTACATATGTGTATCTATTTATTTATATATGTAACTATATTATGTATATATATATATATATATATATAGTATACATATATAGATACATGTTTAGTATACATATATATACATAGATACATAGATATATAGATACATATATATATAGATACACATATATGTAGATACATATATATAGTTACATATATAAATACATAGATACACATATATATAAGATATATAGATACATATATAGATACAATATAGTGTACATATATAGATACATAAATAGTATACATATATATATATATAGATACATATATATATATAGATACACGCACACACACACATATATATATATATATATATATATATATATATATATATATATATACAATATAGTATACATATATAGATATATATATAGTTATGTATATAGGGTACATATAGAATATAGTATACATATGTATATAGGTACATATATAGTTATATATAATTATGTATATAGTATACATATATAGTATAATATACATATGTATATATACATATTATATATATGTAGATACATGTACATATAGGTATGTATATATATATATATATATATAGATGTAGGTACATATATATATACATACATACAAATATATATACATATAGCTTGCTGCAGATGTAGGTATGTATATACATATAGCTCCCCCCCCCCCCCCCCCCTCCCTTCTTGACACACACACACACACACACACACATATATATATATATATATATATATATATATATATATATATATATATATATATATATATATATAAACACTTATCCTAGTTAGAGTTAAAAATTTGAAGATGATCAAGGGTTACCTTATGAGAACTCATATTCCCTTGCTAATAGGGTTGAGGGGAGATGAGGGATGGTGAGTGAAGGAGTTGGGAAGGTGTTTATATAGAGGGAAAGGGTGTGGGTTGAATGTGAGGGTCATGTGAGAGGGAGGGTGAGTTGTCAAAATATTATTATAGTGAATTGACCATTGTGTCATTAACCAATTCAATTTGGATTTCTCTTCTTATGAAGAATAATCCAAATTGAATTTGACTTCTCATTAACCCAATTAAATTCTTGATTAAAAGGTTTAACCACTAAGCACTAATTTTAATAGTCTAATTAACATGAAGGTTACAATATTTGTTTGGTGGATACAATTAAAATTTTCTTACGGCTTGTCCCTACGGAATCCTGTTGTAAACTTGAAGAGGGTAAAGGTGAATGGAGATTAGCAACTGAATTTGGAAAACATAATAAAATGTTAAAACATAGACCAAAATGGTATGGTGTATACAAATTCTAAGTATCCTAACCAGAAAAAATATTTCTGGACTATTGTTAAATCATTTTCTAAATTAAACTACTCATTCCAACAACATTGTTATTAAACTAAGAAAAATACATTAGTTGTTGGATCAGTTGGCAAAAATAAAACACAATTATCTGTGCAGAAGATCAGCTGTGATGCAGATTGATAAGAAAAGATATAGAGGGAGGATAGAGATTTATTATTCTCATCCAGGTCTAATACTATGAGAGATATTTTCTTCTATAATAATGTGATTGTTTTATTTTATTTCATTCATGATTAGCGGAAAAGCAGAAGCTAATCTGAAACAAGTCAGAAACTGCTAGCCTACCATTCTCGTAATATTCTGTCAATAGGTTTCTGAGCAGTGTACCAGTGATAAAGGAACACCTCATCACATAACTCAGAAAGAAAAACCTCGCTCTGCTTCTGAGTAGCCACTAGTATTAATAAGTTAGTAACAATCATGAACTACCAAAAATTCTGTCTATAGATGACCGTAGGTTTATGGGTCCCCATGCCAGGTTTCAGAAAACCTGGTATTCTATTAGCACGAGTATAACATCATTCTGAAAGGTTCTTAAGCAGATACTGTAAAAATGCAAATGTTTCACAAGTATTTGAGAAGAATGTATAGATACGTACATGGTATGCAGAAACATGAGCGCTTTCACTCTCTCAAATCTATGATACTGTACTGTATGTATGCCCGTGATAACAATGTTTTTAGTTTCTCCAGCCCCTCTTGCCCATCTTAGACCGATTCAAAAGATTCAGGTCTTATATACTTGCATATAACACAATGTCTGACATATTAGTATCGTAAAGGATCAGTCGGATATCATATCTATAGCATTGCAGGACTTCAGGGTACAGGTTTGAGTAAAAGGGTTTATATCCACATGACAATATTCGGAATGCCAAAATAATGTGTGTTCCATGTCCGCAATAACCTGATACCATTACATTCGCCAGCGTTGCCTATATCTTAGTCCTGAGTGATTTGAAAGTAGAGATACACTTATTTATTAAATAAATTGCTGGTTTATATTTTGTTCTTGTGCTAGCATAATCATTCTTCCCCTACAAATGATTTTGCAATTTGATTACACGACTAAATTCTTATCATATACAATGTTCTAAATTGCGGTCAAAACGGCCGTCTATGCGGCGCCTAGACGTGAGACGGCCGCTCTCCACACCGCTTTTGCCGTTGGCAGTCCAGTAGACGGCCAGCGGAGGTTTGGCGGCATAGACATATGTGTGGCGGTGTAGGCGAGCACCTAGGCGGCCCAATATTTTGACTAGATGTTTTGGTAAAACAGTTTTTGCAAGTATTATGGATCTATGGTTCACTTTTACAAAATAAATCTATGTCCTTCAACTTAGTTATGGACAAAACATCCTTAAAATATGCATATTATGCACACACAAAAAAGAGTGGTAAAATAGAAAAAAAATGTCCAAAATGTATCAAGCGTCTAGGTGGTAGGCGGACCCTCTCCGACACGTACCTGCCTACCGCCGTTTAGAACCTTGATCATATATAATGGATACAATCGGCATCCTAGATTTTGTTTTGTTTTTGTATAATATTCATTACCTACTGTCTTGAATCTCAATGTTTTCTGGTGCAAGATCATAAATGTCTACAATCAAGAATACGAGAGCGGAGCAGCATACTGGCCAGATGTACACGGGCGTCTGATAACTGCACTGATCGTATCGCAGCTTCTGCTTATGGGTCTGCTGAGTACGAAATTTACAGCCAACTCTACAACATTGCTCCTCGTTCTTCCTGTACTGACGATATGGTTTCACAGATACTGCAAGGGTCGTTTTGAGCCAGCATTTGTGAGATTTCCGCTACAGGTTCGCCAGTAGTTCATGATTCTTCATAATTGGCATAAAATTTTGACAGATAGGGAGTTCGAAAACAAAAATGCCAATCGATTAACGGAAAATACTGTTATAGGAAGCAACGGTGAAGGATACGTTGGAGCGGGCAACCGAACCAGGCTTGAACTTGAGAGGCTACCTACAAAATGCGTACGTTCATCCTGTTTTCCGCAAAGAAGACTTTGAGCATTCGCTTGCCATTGACGACGAAGAGAACAACCTGCTCGTGCCGACCAAACGGACCTCCAAGCGGACAACCCCCGGTGAAAGCAAACACGGCTCTGAAATCGGTTCGGAGATCGACTTCTAGGAATCGAGTTGGACTCTGCGGTGCTGCTGCAAATGCTCGATAAAAGGAAATAAAAAGCTCAACTGCTCGATTAATTTTATTGATTGCATTCATACAAGTGGGAAAAAATAAATTTCACTAGGTGCGGGCGGGCACGAGTACTGGGATTGGTTTGCAAGAATTGCGTGCTACTTTCGCGCATACTACTCTTTGGTAGCAGGATTTTATATGAAGGTTGTCTGTAATTTTTGTCCATTTTTTTTTTTTGGCAGAAATATAAACGTCTTTATGGCCAATGATCCTTGAGTAGAAACCAATTTGTTTTCTTCTTCTAATCTCAAATTTTTTATTTTAGCAAATCTTTTCAAATTTTCAGAGGATGAGTACAGATGAACTATTCATATCTAAGTAGACATTAGCTAGAATACATCATTTTTCCTTTTTTTGTGGGCCTTGACAAAGGAACTACAAAAAAAAGACTCAGAAGACTCAAAAATTTTTTTTAGATAATTATAAATTTAGCACTCTCCAAAATTGATCAGGACAGTCCAATTTTTTTTTTCAGGACTGCCAAAATTTTGACAGTCCTAACAATATAAAGGACTCTAAAAATTTTGACAGTCCTACAAATTGGAAGGACTCTAAAAATTTTCACAGTTCTAAAAAAAATATGTTAATTCTTTAGAACTGTCAAAATTTTGACAGTCCGTCAAATTGGTAGGACTGTCAAAATTTTGACAGTCTAGAGGAGGAGGGTGGCTGCACGAGGCGAGACAATGGAGGAGGAGGAGGAGGCAAGAGCAGCGGCGACGACCGTCGTCTTCCTCGTCCTCCTCCTCCTCGAGCAGCTCCGTCTCCTTATCCATCCTCCTTGTCATCTTCCTCCTCCTCGTCATCTTCCTCCTCTCCCTCGAACAGCAGAAGCAGCTGCGGTGATCGTGCTGTGCTCGCGCGCGTCCGGTGCACGGGCGCGGAGGCCTGAGGGGGGTGGAGGTGGGGGAGGAGGGAGGAGGAGAGGATGGGCAGCCCTAGTAAAATTTGGGCTAGCCTGAGTAAAAAAAAAAAAATTAACTGGGCTAGCACCAATACTGGGCTACCCCCGAGTCTTTTTTGTAGTGCCTTTATCAAGGGCCTTTTTGTGTGTGGTATATTTAGGTTAATTCAAAATAGGAAGAATGAGGATTCGGCCCGACCTACACTGACCAAAGAGAAGGTGGCGGCAGGAGGGAAAGAGAGGAAAGGAATAAAAGATGAACATCCTTTAAATTTTATACACTACCAAAATATGATGAATTAGCGACGTTTTTAGCGACGTTCTATAATGACGTCGCTATATTTTTATGAATTTAGCGACGCCTGAAAATAATGTCGCAGGACGTCGCTGTTAGCTACGTTCCGCGACGTTTGGCAACTATAAATAATATGAAGGAAGCAGATATCGCCCGATGTCGTAACACGTCGCTATTATTTTATTATAGCGACGTTTAGCGACGTGGTATTCCTTACGTTGTTAAATATTATAAACTTTGCGACGTTTAGCGAAGTGTTATTCAGATGTCTCTAAAAGTTTTCATATAGCTTTACAGCCCGATTTTATTTCCCCACATTCCTAAAATTTCCAAATTCATTTTCTCCTACCCTACGCGACCCCTCCGGCGACCCCGACCTCAACCCCCCGCGACTCCCTCCGGCTCCGACGGTAAACCCTAGACCCCCTCCCTCCCTCTCTCTCTCTCTCTCTCTCTCTCTCTCTCTCTCTCTCTCTATATATATATATATATATATATATATATATATATATATATATATATATATATATATATATGTCACCCTCACTTTTCCAAATAGGGATAATTTAGTCATTTAGCATAGTTATATTATTTTAGTGATTTAATAATTATATTAGTGTGCTATATTAATAATTATGGTTGTGCTATATTTTAATTATAGTTAGTGGGCTAGCTATTAGCTAGAATTGACCCTTGTGAACCCAAGTAGAATTGTCATGACAACTTGTGAGCCTAACATGGACCAAGCCCAATAGACCCATTCCCATTAATTAATTAAGGGGATTAGACTAATTGCATTAGTGTAGAAACTTTTCAAAATAGCCATCCTTAATTATTCTCCTTAATTCTTCATGTAGGGGCAAACTAGGCATTTGGTGGTGACTTGAGGAAGAGGGAAGGGGCCGGCCACTTTAAGAGGGGTCTCATATCTCTCTCATCTTCATTTGCATTCATTTAGATCCCCAAATTCATAGATCCCCAATTCACTCTCATTCTCTTTCATTTTCATCCCTCAAGGAGCTTTGGAGCTTGGAGTAGCAAGAAGCACAAGGAGAAGAAACTTTGGTGGAGAGATCGTGTCTGGATCGTGTCCATTGAGCATTTCATTGGAAATCCATCTCCCAATTGGTAAAATCTGAATTTCTCTTCATTATAACTTCCAAATCCTACATTTGACCATTAGGAACCACCCCATGGCATAGGACTACCAATAAGAACAAGTTCTAGACCAATTGGTTGTTTATAGAAAATTATACATAAGTTTTTGTATGTGTTTGGGAGAATTACGAGATTGACACATCAATTGTGTGTCATGAGACCAATTAGATCTAATTAGACTTAGATTAGTGGTATGAGGCTAGATACATGTCCACAAATGGATATGAGTAGGATGTATCACAATACGGGATGATACGGTGTGATACGGAGCTCAATTTGGGTGTTTTTGTGCAATACTCCTTAATTCCTATTGTAGCTAGTTCTAATAGTAATAAATACTATATATTTGATATGTAGAAATGGTTAGCATGGAGAAATTGGGTTTTTGGCTTCTCAATTAGGAGTGTATCATAGTGTATGAGATATTGCACATCTAGTGTTTATATATATATATATATATATATATATATATATATATATATATATATATGTAATTATGTGTGTGTGTGATACATATTTATACACTGTAAGCTTGTGCTTGTGAAGAGAGGCAGTGACTTTGGCCATATTGGTTATGCTAATGCTCAGTTGTGTCGAGGTAGTAGCAGAGGGGAGCATTGGGTTAGTGGTGAATATAGGTGGTAATACATGGAGGTGATTTCAGTCTCTGTGACTGAAGAGAGTGATTTATGTGTGGGTGTTTCTGTGTGAATGCGAGTGATATAGTGATCAAAGTGTATGTGTGCGAGCAGTGAGGGAGGCTAGATTTCAGTCCCTGTGATGTGCAAAGTTGAGTAGTGACTGTGTGTAGGTGTATATTGTATGTGCCATAAGTAATTGTGATGGTGTTGATGATAGCAAGGGGGGAATTACAACGGTCTGCAAGACCTGTATTTGGGGTTGTTGTGTGCAAGCACATGCACTAGCTTGCAGGAGTTACTTACAAGAAGGGTACGGGTAATGGAGATGCTCGGTTGAGTATGTGTTATGACTGTTAAATTGGTGCCATCTTGGTTATTTGCCAGTTGATGTATTAGCAAGTATTGTGAAGTCGGGTATAGAGGAACTATTGCAGTGGTATTGTTGGGGTATTGTTGTTGGATTTGAGTGTGGATGTTTAGCAATTGTATGAACAATGCATGGTCGGGTATGTGAAGGTTGGAGAGTTGGGGGAGTGTATCCATACCCAAGCATAGCTACAGTAGTAGCAACTTGAGGATACAAACAAGTATCAATGTGTTCCAGTTCAAACAAACAAGTATCAATGTGTGACTGCCTCGAAAAGTGTGAGAGAGACGGTGACACACAATCTGATAGAAAAGTCACGTCAGGCATTAATGACTTCGTCAGACTCACGGAACCATGCATCAAATACTCTGCAGCCTCGACTCCATGCAGTTCCCATATGCGGCCTCAACCATATGCGGTCACAATATCCATCAAACCAAGGAGCTGCATAAAATCTCATTTTCACTCAACAACCGAGCCGTCTGACACATCAATCATGAAGGCGAGACATTTTCGAAAGTTATGCAAATGACAGATCAAGAAAAGACAAAGAAGTCATATTAACTCATTAATGACTTCGTCAGACGTATCATGCTACGTGTTTCCCCATATACGTCCTCCGTATTATGCGGCCTCGTCACCATGCGGCCACAGCCAGACGAGAGCTCATAGGCGGCCACAATGCCTATGCGGCCACAACGACTATGCGGCCTCTACAATATGCTGCCTCAGTCAGAATATGCGGCCAGAACACATATGCGGCCAAGACTGCTAGGCGGCCCCTAATCTATAGGATCTTTCTGTTACGATCAAAGAGATCTTCGCACAGTTGTTGCGGACTACGTGTTCAGTTGACCAAGTCACGTACGCAAGGGTTGAAACGACCCCGAGATCTCATCAAAAAAATATCTTAACCGAACCCACGTGGCGGCTTGCCCGCATCATGCGGCTACCGTTACAACCGCATACTGTCAAAGTGGCCCTATGCGGCCACCAAACAGGAACATATGCGGCATCCATAGCACGTCCATATGGCGGCTATAAATAACAGGATACCACACTGTCACGCCCCAGTCCCAAAATATCGAGGGACTGGACACGTGGCAATGGCCAGCAGCACGCACCGATGGACAATCCAATTTAATGGATCCATCAGGGCATGCTTAAGCTGTAGTCTAACAGGAAATAGAACAATTATTACAAGTCCCAGGTTATTCTAATCTCATCCACAATAGATAATCACAGATCAAAAGCCAGAATAAAGGAAATAGAAATAACTATCAAATCTCAATAAAAGTGTCTCGGTGAACAATCCGAGAACAAGTCTGATACATCAATGCAAATAGACAGGAAGTAAAGGAACTGGAAATAGAAACAGAAATAACTGACTATATACAGCCACTGCTCAGGAGAAGTCCTCTGGTGCGAACTTGTCCTCAGGTCCTGGTACAGCTCCTGGAAGTGCTCCTGTACGGTGTATCTCTAGATGGATCTCTTCGGCTATACCTGGGGACATAGTCCATTCCAGGTCCTCAGGGGACATAACAAGGTACAGATAATACAAGCCAAAATAAATGCAGTGCAGAAATTAAATGAAACAGCAGGGTAAACTATGTAACCAGCTAAGTGATAAATGCAAGTTGAGAGCATCACTAGAACTCAGGCTGAAGCCGCTACAAGCTCTGTGTCGGGGACCCGGTAGCAGTAATAACACGTAAAGGGCCAAGCTCAGATTTAGAGTCTTGTGCCTCACAATAATAGGGGTTTCATGTATATATATATGTTCAGCCTGTAGCCTGTGTGTCTCTCCCCACCCAATGTAATCATACGTCCCATGTCCATGTGGCCCCATGTCCATGTCACACAAGATCATATCTAATGCAGCAAGTCATAATAAGCTCTAAGCATATATGTAAAGAATATGTCCTGAAACCTGTATCCTATACAGAATCACCATGAATGTCTCAGGAAGACTCTGTCTCATGAATAGTGTCCAGTGTCCTGGGTTATAGTGTACTTGATAAGACAAGTACGAGAATGCAAAGGGGCTCGATATCCATGTCTATGTGACGTTACACAACTCCGCGTACGGGGTTGGCACCCGACTAGTAATCGGACGCTAAGTAAAGTCACTCGGTCCTGGGTTGAACAGTTAAACAAGTTTATATGTATTTATACAAGAATTCAGGCAAAGTACTATAACAGGAATCACTGCGAATTGGCAAGCTTTACTTGCCCACTGATGCAACATTAAGCCAAGAAAATAATTAGCAAGCTGCAGGGTTTGGCAAGGTACACTTGTCTGTGGTTCTGGTTCCAATTGCGGCTCTGACTTCAGCTGGACTTGCAGGCGGTACTCCGGTTGCTGAAATAAACATCACCATCAGATCCAAAAAATATCAATCAGCTAAAAATGCCTGTCCTTGAGTCCAATTTGAAGACAAGGGCAAAAACGACAATTTCAGGTCTAAACGGGGTCCACATGTGGGCCCGCTTTGCACCGAAAAATGTGTTAGGGTCAAAGGTCTCTAAATTTGCCAAACTTAGTGTCAACAGGTCAGGAACGATGATACGAACCCAACAAAACTTTCAGAATTGGATTCCGATGAGCTGATCACAAAATCGTCCGTCGAGTGGGGCCTGTGGGGCCCACAACACGTGATTTCGTCAACATTCTCAGAATCGAACCAAACTTGGGTCACAGGACCAGCGTATCGCTACGAGTCCGATGGCGTAAGTTTCGTTTCGATTCGACGTGTGTACACAAAGTTAGGGTACGATTCAAAAAAGTCGGATACGGGGCGTTGTCCGCGGATACGCGTTGATCCCGGTGTGCACGCACACCCGAATCGACTTCTGTGAAATCTCGCACGTCCGTATCGACGGCGCGCACGTATCTGTAAAGACCGCGCGCGACCAAGTCGTCCCGTTTGGCGGGGCGTACCCAGTTCCGGGGTGAATCAGGGCGTTATTTTTCCTGTTTTTGGATCGCGGTTCGCGATCGCCATAGGACGCAATGCCCCGAGCGGCTTGCACGGGCACCGAGAGGGTCATACAGGCTACTTAACGCAACTGACGGAATAAAAAATGGATAAACGAGCAGGGAGATTCGCGTACCTGAATAAGGTCCAAAAAATCCAAATTTACTGTGTCCGACACGACGCAAAGGGCCGTGTCCGCGTCGAACCCAACCCTAGGGTTAGGGTTCTGGCCGGAGATGGGCGGCTCTGCGGCGGGGGAGGCCGGCCGGAGGAGGCTGGGGCGGCGGCGGCGAGGATGGGCGGAGGCGGCGGCGCGGGCACGGCGGCCGGAGGCGGCGGGAGCTGCTGTGGCTGCGGGCCGCTGGGGGAAGGAGGAAGGAGGAAGGAGGAGGAGAGGGCCGGGGGCAGCACGGCGAGGCGAGGGAGGGGCACAACGAGGGGAGGCAGTGGCGCGGCGAGGCGGAGCGGCGTGGTGGCGGGAGTGGTGGCTATGGCGGAGGTCGATCGGGGGGGTTTTATATAGGGCGGAGGGGAGCGGGTCGTGGCGGGGGAGGCGGAGCCGAGGCGGGGAGGTCGGGGTCGTGGGCTGGTCAGGCGCGGGGCGCGGGGGTCGTGGCCGGCGGGGCGCGCGGAGGGCGGCGGGAGACTCGGGCGGCCGCCGGAGAACGCGGGGACGTGGGGGAGAAGGGGTAGTCGGGCCGGGTTCGCGGGCGGGTGCGGGTGGACCCGACCCGACCCGATAGCCCATGGGTGGGCTGGGCCTAGGGTTAGGTTTGGGCCGGGGTTTAATTATTTGAATAAATAATTAAATAAATAACAATAATTAAAATAAATAAAACAGTTTTTAAGTGTTTAAAAATAGGTCCGGGGCCCAATAAATTCCAAAAAATTACCCTAAGTCCAATTTTTTATTTTACACACAAAAATATTATTTTCATAATATTTTAATATTATTTATTGTCAATTAAAAATCATTTAATAATTAAAACCCTGATTTTAATTACGGAAAATTCTCTGAAAATTCCAGAAAATTATGAAAAATTCAAATTTAAAATTTTAAAAAATCAGGGGTTTACAATCTACCCCCCTTAAGAGGATTGCGTCCTCGCAATCAAAGAATAACCGGTCAACAGAGATGACACGGTCGAAACACATCACAAGATACTTAGGAAAATACCGTTTCCCTAAAAATAAAAGTTATGCACTTTCCAGAGAAAATCTAGTTAAAGCAAAAGTACTATAACTTTTAGGAAAACCAGGTTATTATTAACAAGTTCCAAATTACTAGGTTGGGGCTGAGGTCACGAACCAAGAGGCACGAGCTAAAACAAGACTAGAAACGGATAACTACGAATCACTTACGCGCATTAGCTACTCCAAGAGTCTGCGCGCCCTCCAAAGTCATCGCATAAGCTTGTCCGCGTCCTCGAGGTGGATTCCTCTGCTGCTGCTGAGCCTGCTGGAAGAGCAGTGCCTGGGGTACCAAGGGTGGCCTCGACAGATATCCCCCTGGGGCTGGTGGTAGGACTTCTTGAACTTCCGTTTGCGGTGCTTCCAATGCTGGAGAGGCTGACTTTGGTGCTGGTAACGCTTGTTCCCGACGTTCGGAACATTCCTTTAATAAATGCTGACTGGATCCGCAAGCTATGCATAATTTCTTCTTTCGTCTGCACTCGCTCTCAGTATGGCCTCGCTTACGACAATGCTGACAAATAGGTAGTACTTGAGGAGGTGCTTCTGGTGGCTGGTGCATGTGTGACTTCCTTGCAATTTCTTCCTGTGGTGCTCCGGCTGGTGCTGATGTGGCTGGTTGAAGAATCGTCAATGCTTTCTCTTGATGCTGAGGACAATCCTTGGCTAAGTGTTGATTAGACGCACAAATTAAGCATAATCCTAACTTGCGTCTGCACTCCTTATTAATATGGCCTATCTTGCCACAGTGGTAATAAGTAGGAAGGAATGAGGCTCCTGGTGCTGCTCTCGGTGGTGGATTTATTTGTAGTCGCTTTGCAGCTCCTTTCTGTTACGCTTGGTCTGGTGCTGATGGGGTTGGTTGTTGAATCACCACTGCTTTCTCTTGACGTTCAGGGCAATCTCTTACCGAATACTTTTTGGATCCGCAAGATAAACATTGTCCCAGTCTGCATCGGTATTCTTTAGCGAGGTGGCCTACCTTGCCACAGTAGTGACAAGTAGGAAGGACTAGTGCTAGTGGCGTAGATGCTCTCTGTTGTGGATTTATCTGTGGTCGCTTAGCAGCTCTTTCCTGTTGTGCTTGGTCTGGTGCTGACGCATACGGTCGCTTCTGGCTGGACTCGATCCTTGTGGTGCACTCCACGGGTCTTGCTGCAGTAAGAACGTCCTCGTCGAAGGTAGTTGCATTTGAACTGATTAGCTTCCGGGACTCCGAGCTAATTCTGCCGATGAAGTCCTCCGCTTGGTTTTGCTGAGCTTCTTGTTGAATCTTCTGATATGCTTGCATCATTACGTAGAACATTCGGAACATTTATTGTCCGTCCATAGGCTGTCCTAGTGGGAAGGGAGGCATCGGTGGAGTAGACTGCGTCGACGGTAGAACGTCCCCTTGATGGATTCTTGAGGCAGGCTGACTTGCTTGACTGCCTTGTGTAAACACCCTAAATTTCAGGAATAAAATTTATATAATTTTCCGTATTTTCGGTATTTTTCTGGAATTTATAGCTAAGGTGATTTGGGGTTAAATAATTTTAAGTGTGACTAAATGGAGTTAAAATATTCTGGAAATAGAAATTTATTGTGTATAATGGAGAACCGGACGCATGGCATTTTTCGGTGAATTTATTGGACACCGGAGCAACGTATCGAGGACCTTTAGCCATTTGGATTGTGAACCAGACCCAGTTGGACCGAACCGAACCAAGCAAACCCTACCCGCATATGTACTGTAGCATTATTTAAGCTGTGCCTTGGAGTCCGTGCCCTAGGCAGCCGCCACCGTGAATATCCCCTCCCAGCCACCTTGCTTTCCTCATACCGCCGCCGACAGCAGCCGACCCAACCCCGTCCACGAACCGCCGCCTGGCCAAGTCTACCGCCTCCCAGCCACCCGACTCGTCGACACCGCTGTCGGCTCCTTCATCCGCTGCAGACCGCCTCCAGACCCTCGACGAGAACCCCTCACCGCCAGCGATCCCGCCGGCCGCCGCTAGTCCCAACCTCGGCCCTCGACCCGCGACAGGCCGTCGCCCGAGAACCCGCCGCCGCTCGAGACTTGCGGCGCCGAGAGCCGCCGAACCCCCAGCGTGCGAGACGCACCGACCCGGCCGCGCGAAGCCGCTGCCCTAACCCGACCTCGAGGCCGACCCCTCCGGCGAAGCCCTCGACTGTCCCGACCAGAGCCCTCACTCGGACTCACAGCGGACACGACCAGGACTCAGCTCGAGTCAACTTGGCTTTCGGACACGCAGAATTCAGCGTTCACGGAGCCCTGTTCAGGTACCGTTTTCTCCCAACTCGCGACTCCGTTTTCAATTCCGTCGATTGCTATGCGTAGACTGTATAACCCTCTCGGTGCCCGTGCAAATCGCTCGGTGCATCGCGTCCTGTAGTGATCGTACACCGCGATCCAAAACAGGAAGAAACAACGCCCTGTTTCACCTCGGAACTGAGTCCGCCCCGCCAATCGGGACGACTTGGTCGCACGTGGTCTTTACCAAACTGTGCGCGACGTTGATACGGTCGTGTAGGATTTCGCAGAAGTCGATTCGGAGGTGCGTGCACCCCGGAATCAACGCGTATCCGCCGACGACACCCCGTATCCGTCGATTCTGGAACACGCTGTAACTTCGTGTACACACGTCGGATCGAGACGAAACTTGCGCCATCGGATCCGTAGTAATACGCTGGTCCTGTGAGCCAAGTTTGGTTCGATTCTGAGAACGTTGACCAAATCACGTATCGTGGGCCCCACAGGCTCCACTTGACGGGTGATTTTGTGATCGGCTCATCGGAATCCAATTCTGGAAGTTCCGTTGGGTTCGTATCGTCGTTCCTGACTTGTAGACACTGAGTTTGCGGAATTTGGAGACCTTTGACCCAGACGCGCTTTTCGGTGCAAAGTGGGCCCACATGTGGAACCCGCTTTGGCCCGAAAATGACCTTTTTGCTTCTGTGTCCAAATTGGACGTAAGGACAGGCATTTCCAGCTATTTGACATCTTCTGAGACTGTTGGTGATGTTTATTACAGCTTTTGGAGTAGTACCTACCGGACCCACAGATACCAGGACGACAGTTGACATTCAAACATCAGGCAAGTGTACCTTGCCAAACTCTGCAGTTTAGTTATCTATTTTCCTTGCTTTATATACATTGCTGTGCATGCTCAACCTAGGACCGTGTGACGTACTTAGCGTCCGATTATCAGTCGGGTGCCGACACTGTACGCAGCGTTGGGTACGGTCATTTAGAGATGGATATCCGTGACATTTTATATTCTCGTACTTGTCTTATCAAGTACCATATGACCCAGGACACTTGACACTATTCATGAGACAGGATTTTCCCGAGATATTCGTGGTGATTCTGTATAGGGTACAGGACATGGACATTATACTATTAGATACTTTATGACTGGTTGCATTTAGCTATGATCGCGCTTGACATGGGCATGAGACGTTGTGGTCATGATATGCGTGGTTACATTGGGTGGGAAGAGACACACAGGCTACAGGCTGTATTTATATATATCTTCTATTATTGAGAGGTCGTAGACTCTCGTAGCAGAGCTAGACCCACTACCGGTTATTACCGCTACCGGCTCCCCGACACAGAGCTTGTAGTGGCTCAGCCTGAGACTAGTGATGCTCTCACTTGCATTTACACTTAGATGGTTACATATTTACCCCTTTGTTTCATTTAGTTATATATTGCTGCACTGCTTATCTGTATTTACTGGCATGAGCTTTCTTGTACC
The DNA here is from genome assembly GCA_036927795.1 of Iris macrosiphon. NCBI lineage: Eukaryota > Viridiplantae > Streptophyta > Magnoliopsida > Asparagales > Iridaceae > Iris > Iris macrosiphon. The sequence continues at coordinate 27,060,598 of JAYESA010000010.1, forward strand.
TTGCTATGTCCCCTGAGGACCTGGATCCGGATTTTTGTCCCCAGATTTTGCAGACGAGGTTTATCCCGAGGTTTACGGGACCGGAGCAGGAGCTGATCCAGGAGTTGTACCACCATCCGAGGACGAGGTCTTAGCTGAAGACTTCTCTTGAGCACCCTTGTTTATGCTCAGCTTTTATTATTTTATTTCAGTCTTTCATATTCTGGTCAGATGAACCATTGTACTAGATATTTATCGGGTTGTTCCCCGAAGTGCTATGTGAGACTTGCTGATGATTTACATTCCTTATTTATTCTGTGGATCATGTTTATGTCTTGTGTGGATGAGATTAGTTGTACCATGATTGTCGTAGACTTGTTTTACAGCTTAAGTATGCCCTGATGAATCCTTTATAGTGAGTTGGTCCATCGGTGCGTACTGCTGGCCGTTGACACGCGTCCAGTCCCTCGGTATTTTGGGACTGGGGCGTGACACCTTGTGATGATTGGCCTTCACCAACTGGTGTCACATCGTCTTCGTGGGTAACCACAACGCCTTGCGGTGTTTCTGCATGGGCCTCGTTGCTGGCTTGTGGGTCCATTTCCCTGCATCCAAAATAAACGATAAGAGGCGCACAAGAATCAAGGCAGGATGCAAGTCAATAAATTAATTCGAATAGATATCAAGAACGATTCAAGCAAGTGGATGAGATCCTAAAAACTTATCCTATTCTTTTTGCAGGCCTGTTCGGTCCCTAAGTTGAAACCGAACAATTTAGTCGTTTGACCTGCATGGGCCACCAAAAAAACTATGTCACGCCCCAGTCCCAAAATACCGAGGGACTGGACTCGTGGCAATGGCCAGCAGCACGCACCGATGGACAATCCAATTTAATGGATCCATCAGGGCATGCTTAAGCTGTAGTCTAACAGGAAATAGAACAATTATTACAAGTCCCAAGTTATTCTAATCTCATCCACAACAGATAATCACAGATCAAAAACCAGAATAAAGGAAATAGAAATAACTATCAAATCTCAATAAAAGTGTCTCGGTGAACAATCCGAGAACAAGTCTGATACATCAATGCAAATAGACAGAAAGTAAAGGAACTGAAAATAGAAACAGAAATAACTGACTATATACAGCCACTGCTCAGGAGAAGTCCTCTGGTGCGAACTCGTCCTCAGGTCCTGGAACAGCTCCTGGAAGTGCTCCTGTACGGTGTATCTCTGGATGGATCTCTTCGGCTATACCTGGGGACATAGTCCATTCCAGGTCCTCAGGGGACATAACAAGGTACAGATAATACAAGCCAAAATAAATGCAGTACAGAAATTAAATGAAACAGCAGGGTAAACTATGTAACCAGCTAAGTGATAAATGCAAGTTGAGAGCATCACTAGAACTCAGGCTGAAGCCACTACAAGCTCTGTGTCGGGGACCCGGTAGCAGTAATAACACGTAAAGGGCCAAGCTCGGGTTTAGAGTCTTGTGCCTCACAATAATAGGGGTTTCATGTATATATATATGTTCAGCCTGTAGCCTGTGTGTCTCTCCCCATCCAATGTAATCACACGTCCCATGTCCATGTGGCCCCATGTCCATGTCACGCAAGATCATATCTAATACAGCAAGTCATAATAAGCTCTAAGCATATATGTAAAGAATATGTCCTGAAACCTGTATCCTATACAGAATCACCATGAATGTCTCAGGAAGACTCTGTCTCATGAATAGTGTCCAGTGTCCTGGGTTATAGTGTACTTGATAAGACAAGTACGAGAATGCAAAGGGGCTCGATATCCATGTCTATGTGACGTTACACAACTCCGCGTACGGGGTTGGCACCCGACTAGTAATCGGACGCTAAGTAAAGTCACTCGGTCCTGGGTTGAACAGTTAAACAAGTTTATATGTATTTATACAAGAATTCAGGCAAAGTACTATAACAGGAATCACTGCGAATTGGCAAGCTTTACTTGCCCACTGATGCAACTTTAAGCCAAGGAAATAATTAGCAAGCTGCAGGGTTTGGCAAGGTACACTTGTTTGTGGTTCTGGTTACAATTGCGGCTCTGACTTCAGCTGGACTTGCAGGCGATAATCTGGTTGCTGAAATAAACATCACCATCAGATCCAGAAAATATCAATCAACTAGAAACGCCTGTCCTTGAGTCCAATTTGGAGACAAGGGCAAAAACGACAATTTTGGGTCTAAACGGGGTCCACATGTGGGCCCACTTTGCACCGAAAAATGTGTCAGGGTCAAAGGTCTCCAAATTTGCCAAACTTAGTGTCAATAGGTCAGGAACGATGATACGAACCCAACAAAACTTCCAGAATTGGATTTCGATGAGCCGATCACAAAATCGCCCTTCGAGTGGGGCCTATGGGGCCCACGACACACGATTTCGTCAAGGTTCTCAGAATCGAACCAAACTTGGGTCACAGGACCAGCGTATCGCTACGAGTCCGATGGCGCAAGTTTCGTTTCGATCCAACGTGTGTACACAAAGTTAGGGCACGATTCAGAAAAGTCGGATACGGGACGTTGTCCGCGGATACGCGTTGATCCCGGTGTGCACGCACACCCGAATCGACTTCTGCGAAATTTCGTACGTCCGTATCGACGGTGCGCACGTATCTGTGAAGACCGCGCGCGACCAAGTCATCCCGTTTGGCGGGGCGTACCCAGTTCCGGGGTGAATCAGGGCGTTATTTTTTCTGTTTTTGGATCGCGGTTCGTGATCGCCACAGGACGCGATGCCCTGAGCGGGTTGCACGGGCACCGAGGGGGTCATACAGGCTACGCAACGCAACTGTCGGAATCGAAAATGGGTAAACGAGCAGGGAGATACGCGTACCTGAACAGGGTTCGAAAAACCCAAATTTACTGTGTCCGACACGACGCAAAGGGCCGTGTCCGCGTCGAACCCAACCCTAGGGTTGGGTTCTGGCCGGAGATGGGCGGCTCTGCGGTGGGGGGAGGCCTGCCGGAGGAGGCTGGGGCGGTGTCGGCGAGGCTGGGCGGAGGCGGCGGCGCGGGCACGGCGGCCGGAGGCGGCGGGAGCTGCTGTGGCTGCGGGCCGCTGGGGGAAGGAGGAGGAGAGGGCCAGGGGCAGCGCGGCGAGGGAGGGGCACGGCGAGGGGAGGCGGTGGCGCGGTGAGGCGGAGCGGCGTGGTGGCGGGAGTGGTGGCTATGGCGGAGGTCGATCGGGGGGGGGGTTTATATAGGGCGAAGGGGAGCGGGTCGTGGCGGGGGAGGCGGAGCCGAGGCGGGGTGGTCGTGGGCTGGTCCGCGGGGGTCGTGGTCGGCGGGGCGCGCGGAGGGCGGCGGAAGACTCGGGCGGCCGCCGGAGAACGCGGGGACGTGGGGGAGAAGGGGTAGTCGGGCCGGGTTCGCGGGCGGGTGCGGGTGGACCCGACCCGATAGCCCATGGGTGGGCTGGGCCTAGGGTTAGGTTTGGGCCGGAGTTTAATTATTTAAATAAATAATAATAATTAAAATAAATAAAAACAGTTTTTAAGTGTTTAAAAATAGGTCTGGGGCCCAATAAATTCCAGAAAAATTACCCTAAGTCCAGTTTTTTATTTTACACACAAAAATATTATTTTCATAATATTTTAATATTATTTATTATTAATTAAAAATCATTTAATAATTAAATTCTGATTTTAATTACGGAAAATTCCCAAAAAATTCCAGAAAATTATGAAAAATCCAAATTTAAAATTTTAAAAAATCAGGGGGTTTACACACACCTAAATCAAAGGCTGGCTATCTACGGATTTACACTCGAGCAAGAGAGAAGAGCTTCTGCATCGGATTGTCCACGAAGTAAAGAGAGTTGCTACATTCCTAACCCTCCATCGTCACCCCCCATAAAACAAATTTGTACTTAGATTGTCTTCTAGGACTTCTCCGTACTTTTTCTTAGTTTGTTAATCAAATCCAGTTCTTCCAGTTCATTTTTTGATTTAAATGACAAACACGATGGCCACTCTGTTGGGGATGTCCTTCTCCTATGTTGAGAAGTTGGTGAAACAGTCAGATGTGGCCAAGCTCAGCTCGACACAAAAGATGCTGGTGGTCCGCTTCGACCAGCAAGTGTTCGAGGAAATACTTTCGAAAAGAAGTGTTAATCCTTTGCCAAGGATAGCCAAGCCCAAGAAGACCCGCAGAACGTGGGTGGTCAAGGCCGTTGTGCCTCACCCAGATGCGGAGAAGACGCATCCCGCCTATCACTATGTTGCCGATGATGGTCGTCGAACAAACACCCAGAACGTCCACGTCTATGCGACATCCCGGGCTGACGCAGAAACTGTTCAGCACCCAGACTCTGGCATAGGAAAATACTACAATTCCAGACATTCTGGTGGTAAGGCAGCTTCTATGCGGCCAAGAAGGAGGCCGCATAAGACTATCAATGCAGCATTAACTCACAGCCGCAGACAGACAGCCGCATACAGTCCTGGTAGCAACAGAACCTCTATTTTTGATCGTATCTCATGCAGTGCAGATCTTATGCGGCCCATTGAGAATGGTGAAAAACTAAATCTGGAATATTCATACTACGGCATGCGGTTACTAAGCTAAAGAAGTTCAGGACAGTGCGAGCCCGTCAAGCTCAAGCAACTGCTCATACGATCGACTGCCAACAGGCATCGCTAACTATTACGCGAGACTCTGATAGAAAGTTGTACAGGCCTGACCCATGCGTCCAGCCCACAGGGACCAATGGACAGGATCCGTCTCAAATGTCTTCCACCGGTACCTCGAGACAAGTTCGTGTACGAATCCCAGGCCAGGGAGCAAATACAGCACCTGCACATCCATGTGCCCGGGATACCCGAACTCACAAAGAGGATACAAATATAAAATGCCCTTCGCATGATTTGCGTAACATGATTACTCACAAGTGCAAATCAAGGGAAATAACTACGGCGTGCAACGTGCCCTCTCTAAGGCACTGCTGCTCCAACATTATTATCAACTACTAATGCAATAAAGTGGCAGTACCCACAGACAGGCAGTCGACCTTCCAACGACTGTACTAGAAAGCACCTATCCGGCAACAACCCAAAGATTAAGTGCAAGTACAAGAGGAGGAGGAATTGCCCTTCGCCTCATGCTACTCAACTGGAAAGCTTCCCTCTACCAAGGGAATAAAAAAATCAAATACCTCCAGTCTGTCGCTCTCTACCAGTGCGTCGCGAAGGCGACTACCCGGAGGACTAACAATGGCACCTGCGGAAGGCGTCTTCCAGGGCACCCGCTCAAGGAAGAAGCTATCAGCCCCTAGGGGTAGTTCTTCCTTAGAACACTTGGGGGTGGCCCAAGCTGGGGGTAGTGTCCCCCTGGACGTATGCAACAACCCGGCGTTCCAAGGAGACAACGATTCCCAAGGAACGAACTCCGAGATCCCGGAGGGTAGCTACTCCCACCAAAATGACACAATCTTTTATGCTAGGGGTAGTATCCCCTCCGAATCTGAGGAGGACACAATATCTCCTGCCCTCCTTAAAGACTACTCACTACAAGGGTATGAGACAGGGAGCACCGCATCAACTGCCCCATCCATTTCTCCCCGTGTGAGGACGGTATACATGGCCGAAGTCGACCATGAAGGCCCCAACGACCGGCCCGCACAATATCTTATTTTTTACTTGCAGTGATTCTCCATTGCTTGTTCTTTACTTTCCAGTACATTATATGTCTCTAGTTTATTCCATTTCCTATTGCTACTTATCTTGTATTCTTTTCTATTATTTGTTATATATGCTCTATTATGTATTTGGAACTGCTTTCAGAGGTATGTACTTCGCTCCAATCCTGACTGGATATATTTTTTCAGATGATTGGCTTGAGGATCAGTGTCCCACTTATTACGGGTCGTAGGACGGTGAGCTATTAGAGGATTCTTCCCTAGAGCAGGAGAACCTAGTGCCAGTGACCGAGGAGGCCTAGTTATATATTTTTGGATATTATATTAGTCTCATTTCTAGAATCATAGTATGTATATATTAGTTGGGAGTAGCTATGTCTAGACTAATGGATTTGGACTTGTGGATGTATTGTGACTCTTATTTTTCTCTCTTTTATTCTATGTTGTGCTTTCATCCTCCTTTAGTTTTTATATTGTGATTGAGTATTGTTTACCATTATCATATACCATATTGCTCCTCCGTTTGGAGTTGATATGACATTGACAAGTACTATGTATATATTGTATGAGATATTTAGATAGTATGGTTGACCCAGACAGCGTTCTACCGTCGATGCTGCGGCGTAGGCTGGGCGTTGTTCACTACTCGTGCCCTTATTCTGGGTGCGGATCATGACTCTCTCCCTCTCTCTCTCTCTCCCTCTCTCTCTCTCTCTCTCTCTCTCCGCGACCCCCGTGACCCCCTCCAGCGCTGACCATCCTACCCGCGACACCCCGCGACCCAGTTCGGCGTCGACCATCCGACCCCAGCAAGAGGGCGATAGGGTTAGGGTTAGGGTTCCGACCGTGCTCCCCCCTTGACCCATCCGACCCCTACCTTAACCCTCCTCGGTCAGGTAACCCTAACCCTAACCCTATCTCACTCTTGTCGATACGACACTGACACGACGTATACACACCCTGACACAGACATGGATACTGAAACGAATACATTGTGTAATGTGTATATATATGACACGACACATGTTGATACTGACACTGACACGACACACACGATGTATAATATATATATATATATATATATATATATATATATATATATATATATATATATATATATATATATATATATATATATATAATTACCAGCTTGATCATCCATATATAAATAGAAAATTTTATATAGGGGATCCTATCGGAATACTGATTTCTTGACATGAAAATAGATTGATACTATCCATATTCAAACTAGACCAGAATATTTTATAGCAAGACAATCTCGACCAGAATATCTTACAGGATTACAATCACTAAAAAAATAATTATTTGGAGCATAATTTTTTGGGGATTTGAGTTGTGGGGCTTTTATTATCTTTTGATCAATAAACTAAATCACTAATTAGTAAGTAAATAACATGGTTTTTAAATAGTGCTATCTTAATCAAGTGTTGAATTCTTAGGTTTTGGGGCTTTTACTGTGCATTGGTGTAACTGTTCTTCTTAGTATACAAAGTTATGTATTGAGGGAGTTATGTGCTAGTGTTGAGTATCAAGTGTTGGTTCCTAAGTATAGATGTTAGCAAGATGTGATAGATGTATCTTAGTATAGATATCATGGGTGTGGTTGAGGGTTATAGGCAATGTGAAAGGGTAGGTTACTAATAAAGGATACTTGGGTACTTGGTGCTTAGGTATCTTGATAGCTAGTAGCATATATGGAAATTAATTAGATAGTGATATCTTAGTATCTATAGTCAAGTATTAAGGTTTTAGGGAGATATGGATATTTTTGCTAACATGAAATCTTAAGTCTTCTCTTCTCCTTTATAGTAATATCTTAGTCAAGTGTTGAATACTTAGGTTCTACCATGTTGAATACTTAGGTTCTACCTATGTTGGACACTCCAAAGTCAAGTGTTCCTTCGTAGTCCATTATGTGAAAAGAAAATTGAGTTTTGCAAGCCTTTTGAGGCTATTAGAGTTATACCAGAAAAGACTAAGGAGAAAGGATCTAAATATCTAAAAAGACTTGTGGTGAGAACTAGATTTCAAGTCTTTTTAGGTTTTTTTTAGAGGAGTAAACAATGGCCTCTCAGTCTTTTCAGATAATTTATAATACTTAGCATTTTCTAGGATTTTTTTTAAAATCTTGTATAACTCTCAATAAATTTTCTTTTCAGATAATGGTTCACAAGGGAACACATGTTTATTATTATGAGCCACCCATTTAATGGAGTTTAAAATTGGAGTTGTTCACATGTCTTCTAAGTTTGAAATCATGTCTTCATGTTATTACCTTTGCAAGCCTTTGAACGATATATACTTGAATAATGTGTATCTATCTTTGCAGAAGTATATTAATGGATATGAATTACTACCTACGTCATCGTTCGTGGATGTACAACCGTCATCCTGATGATATATGCGGTGTGCAGGATGAATTCATAGAGGGTATACAGCAGTTCCTACAGTTCGGCAAGGCGTTCTCTCAGTACATGGACGACACCAAAATTAAGTGTCCGTGTGTGAGATATTACAACTTAAAATATCACCCAGAAGTGGACATGACATATCATTTGTACTCGAGGAGTTTCACGCTGATTACTATCAGTGGACCTCACACGGAGAACTTGTATCTTTAGCATTGGAGCCGAAGCCTTACGTGGAGTCGTATATGGATGTCCACGACCACGCTGATTACAATGACGGGTGCATGAACATAGTTTTCGACGCTTCCGGGCCTAGTTTCGATCCAGATAATGATAATGCAGCTGAGGAGGCATTGAATGCCGATGCTACAAAGTTCATAGAGTTACTAGAGAATGCAAGGACTCTATTATATTCTGGTTGTGAGGATCATTCACCGTTGGAAGTGGTTACAAGATTGTTGAGCAAGTCTAATTTTAACATGTTACAAGAATGCTACAACCGACTGATGGAGTTAATTATAGAGATCTTGCCGAAGAGTGCTAAGTTGTCTAAAGACTTCTACCGGTCTAAAAGAATGGTGAGATCGCTCTGGATGGAATACGAGAAAATTGATGCATATCGTAACGGGTGCATGTTGTACTATAAAGACGACAAGAATGAAGATGTTTGCAAATTTTGTGGTGTTGGTCACTACAAGACAATTGGTACCGGAAGGTATGTCGATGCAAGGAAGACGAAAGATTCGATGCACTACTTGTCTTTAAATTCGTGATTGTAGAGGTTGTTTATGGTGAATGAGACTGTCGAAAACATGAGTTGGCATAGGCGAGAATAGATTGAAGGAGTGTTAGATCACCCATCCGATGGAGAAGCATGGAAGCACTTCAATCGAGAGTATCCCAATTTTGCTTTGGATTCACGTAATTTAAGATTGGGGCTCTCCTCCGACGGTTTCACTCCATTCGGACTTTCAGGGTCCCAGTATTTGTGTTGGCATGTGATCGTCACCCCGTACAACCTACCACTTTGGATGTGCATGAAGACTCATGTTATGTTCTTAACCATCATTATTCTGGGTCCGAACAATCCGAAGAAGAAAATTGATGTGTACTTACAACCGTTGATAGATGAGTTGAATCAGCTGTGGAAAGTAGGCGCCAACACGTACGATATTTTAAAAAAGCAGAATTTTTAAATGAGGGCAGCACTTATGTGGACCATCAACGACTTTCTGGCTTATGGCATGTTATCAGGATGGAGCACTCATGGCCGTCTCTCATGTCCATATTGCATGGACTGTACTAAGGCTTTCTGTTTGAAACACGGAGGCAAACCGTGCTTCTTCGATTGTCATCGACAATTCCTACCGAAGGATTATCCGTACCAGAGGAATAGGAATATTTTTCCTGTTGGCGTTGTGGAGAAGGCCAATCCACTGCCAAGGTAGCCCGGATACACAATATGGGAAGAGGTAAAAGATTTATCAAGTGCTATCAAAGAGACTGCTAAGGGGTACAAGTGTGACAAATTTGGTCGCACTCATAACTGGACGAAGATGGGTATATTATGGGATCTTCCATATTAAAGAACTAATCTGATTAGACATAACCTTGATGTCATGCATATCGAGAAGAATGTGTTTGATAACATAATTAATACAGTAATGGACGTAAAGGGGAAGACGAAAGATAATCCGAAGGCCAGGTTAGACTTGGAAGAAATATTTAGACGTCCTGCATTGCATTTGATAGAGGAGGGGAATGGAAAGTTAAAACAGTCTATGGCAATTTTCTCACTGGAGAAGGAGGATAAAGGAAGACTTTGTAGGTGGATTCAGGGCCTAAAATTTTCAGACGGATACATGTCAAACTTGAGAAGATGTGTCAACCTCAAGGAGAACAAACGGATGGGTATGAAGAGCCACGATTGTCACGTATTCATGGAGAGGTTAATTCTGATTGTATTTTAGGAATTCTTATCGCAGGTCATTTGGGATCCATTGACAGAGCTCGGCATATTCTTCAAAGATCTTTGTTCTAGTAAGTTGCTCGTCAATCGTTTAGAAAAGCAAGAGAAGAACATTACGGTAACACTCAAGCTTGAGATGGTATTTCCTCCTAGATTCTTCGACTCCATGGAGCATTTGCCAATTCATCTTTCCTATGGGGCACGTGTTGGTGGGACTATCGGTTATCGGTGGATGTACCCGTACAAGCGGCATCTGAACCACCTAAAGAGAAAGGTGAAAAATAAGGCATGGGTTGAGGGTTCTATTTATAAAGCTTATATGATTGAGGATATGACAAACTTTTGCTCGACGTATTTCAAACCTCATGTTGCTACTAATCGAATAAGAGCTCCGAGAAACGATAACGGATATCAGGAATCTAATGATGCAATACTGAAAGTATCCAATGCGTCCGAAAAGCCTTCGGAGAAATTAAAGAAGAGATATTTGAATATAGATGAGCTAAGGGCTGCTCAGTTGTATATATTACTCAATTGCGACGAGGATGAAGTGGAGAAACTAGAGGGGTAAGTGTCACGCCCCAGTCCCGTAAGGGCCGATCGTCCTCGCTAGGTCCCTACGAAACAGATCATCCTCGCTTGGTCCCTACGAAACCGATCGTCCTCGCTTGGGCCCGATGTCGTGCAAGCCTAAGTTGCGCTTGCACCAGGTATAGTACCTGCACAAGACACAAGTTAGACAAAAATATACATATATAGAGGCACAGGATTCAAAATACAGAGAACCAAAGTTGAACACGTTTGATAGGAACACAAAATACTTTCTTTATTGAATACTTGAAGATTTGGATTACAAAGTACTTGCTTGGTTGAGTTACAAAATATGCCATAGAAGGATTACAACTCTTTTTACAATCCCAAAACTAGCCACAACACCCATACATTATATCCTTTTAGTATGACCAAAATCAAAATATCTAGCAGAAGAGGAGTTTGCCCATAGAAGAGGAAAGCTAAGGAAGCAGGACGAGCACGGTCCCGCTGGAAGGATGCGCTAACACTGGTTCAAAATGTTGGTCAAGCTCTCGCTACCAGAACCTGGAGATTTGCCCACAAACATGGGTCAGTACTACAATATGTACTGGTGAGCGACCGTGGCCAAACTCACCTAAAAATCCACACTAAGTAAGCATGTGAATCTAGCATTATTAGGTGATCTTTCTAGTTGTCTAGTTTCTTTAACAATTTATGCAAGCAAACATAAACAATAGATAGACTATGCATATGATAATTCTTACCCACGGTCGAGCGATTTTTTCTGCAGTAGACGTACAAGTTAGCAACAATTTGCATGTATGTATAAAACTCATGTGTCTATCTGTATTGGCAACAAGTGTTAGGTATGCAAGAAGGTAAACCTAGCATGCGACCTAACTATATTATGGTCCATGGGAAAACCTATGAATAGCAGGAGTTGGGACTACAAGCCTAGGCTGACTATTAGACAGGACACCCCTCTAATCGCGAGGACTACAAGCCTCAGGGTGTTTCAATTTCTCCCCCAGGACGAACGATTCCCAGTACCCCAGGAATGGTTCGAGAGACGATACCTTGTGCACAAGTTGTCCAAGAACGATGTGATAAATGCGTTCTATCAGAATAATAATATTTCTATAGCAACAGTTAAACAAAATGCATCAATAGAGACTATCTCCTTTCGATAGAGCCTTAGCTCTTCAATCTGTCATATCGATCATTTAAAACGATAAGGAGTCTTTTATGAGTTATCTATGTACAATATTCGATAAGGGTCAAGCATCAGTTCTCTCAAACGAGTTCAAGGCGATTTCTATGTTTCAAACAGTATAGTTCTTTTAGCAAGAAACAAGGAAATAGCAGTTCTATAAATCTAGCATGCAAATTTCTATCTTTTAGCATATCTTGTTAATAAGTTAACATTTACCATAGGGACATACAATTCAAATGAACTAAAGATCATTTTGTTAAAGCGTATGGACTGAAGGATTCATCGAAGGGCCTAAGCTACTTACCAATTGAATCGAACGAGACGATGGGAAAGCCTTATACAACGGTCACTCTTTGGTTATGCGTCCTAAAATTGCAACAATACTTGGTTAGCATCCTTCAATCTCTTTTGCTTACGATTCGAAAAGAATGCGCAAGCAAGAAAAGTGAATCATGAAAACCATGTCATCGAAAGCAACACAAAAACAGAAAGCAACACAAAATCAAGCAACAAAACAACCAACAAAAACTCTTGGACTTATTTTAATAGAAGACTTTCCATCAATTTGAAGGGTTCATTGTATTTCATCCGTGTTAATTTGGCGGTAAGGTTTTCTCGAGACTCGATTCTCAACCGAGTCAAAGTAACAAGTGTTCCATAAGTATCCGCTAGGAGCAGGGTGTCACGCCCCAATCTTCCGCAAGCTCGATAGTCCCTACTGAACGTGAATCACCACGTTACAGCTCTCCCGTAGGACAATCGTTCCCATCGGGACGTGATGCCGTACGAGCCTGGAGTTGCGCTCATACAAGGCGATGTTTTCAAACACCAATGTTATCATCGAAACAACCAAGTTACAGCGGAAGCCGTTTAGTGTACCAAGCACACAAACAGAGTATACGCAGCGAAGCTCACGATAGGGTCCAAATGGAATGCCCCGAGTCAATGCCACAAAGGCGATGCCACGGAGACGATAAAATTCTCTTTCTCTTTTCTCTAGCCCACAAAGGTACTTACAGTTCATACATCTTGTCCCGTATATCCAAGCAGCGCCACTACGCCTGCATACCTGAAATATTGCCCACAAACGTGGGCCAGTACACAACCGTACTGGTGAGCGGGGTAACCCACTCGTCTAAACCGACACTAAGTAAAATAGTGAATGCACACAGTTAAAATGGTGATCTTTCTAGTTGAATCCTAGATTCGTTTTATGGCATATGAATGACATGTTAAGGAAAACTGTAAAGCAGTTTAAGCATGCAAACATTCAATCTCAAATCCAAACGACAAGAATTTATTTATAACCGACCCGTCTAACTCAATGCCATCGCTTGCACGATAACATATCGAACCATCAGTCTCGCCTCAGTATCCATCCTCAACCAAAGTTTATAACCCAATCTCGAGTGCACACTCTTGCCGAGGCAAGGTGGCCGCGCCTACACGAAAGCCAAACCAACAAAAGAAAAGTAAGCCAACATTAGTCTATATGAAGTCACTGGCTAAGCCATACAGGACATATCTCAAGCATTACGGCGCGCCCTATCAGCCCGGGATGCAAGCCCCGCTGGAGGTCCCGCAATGCATTGTGACTAGCACGAATCAAGTTATTTCCCTCCGGACCAAAACGGCTCCAGTGCCCCGGATAAATACCGTTCCGAGGAAATGCCAAACTTGTGCACAAGTTGTCCGTGACTATGCAAACACAAGTAGGTATGACGAGAGGATCGAACATTCTCGCCCCACCAAGCGATCCTAGACTCGTTCAACCGATATCCAACCGAAATATCCATAACCATTCTTCAAACATATCCTTCCAAGGAATCCAAATCTCGACCTCAAGATATAGGCCAAGGCACCAAAATACCCAGTGTTTCACATTGCCGCTTTACAGCAATGTATTCCGAATTGGTGCAACACCCATGCTCAAAGTATTCCCATGGCACAATACCATTTCAGTGGCACGATGCCCCATTCGTGGCACAATGCCCCATCAAGAGGCACCATACCTCGCCGATGCAATTGTTCGGTTTCGAACCACAACTGCTCGCTTTGCAAGACAAAGCGACCAAGTGATACTCGCGCACGGATACACGTTCGCTCGCCCAAATTTCCGATATTCCCATTGCCTCAAATGTTTCATTCCAACCGTCCAATTAAAATCCCAAGTATCCAGCCGACTGCCTCAAATGTATAATCCAACTATCGCATCCAACTATCCAACGCATAATCGTTTCAAGCTACAATCCTACCAAGCCAACAATGTACACTCTATGCACGCCTCAGTGTAGTGATTCCCAATATTTCAGCCCAAGTGTTCAAGCCTTTTTCGTGTTTTCCATATTATTAGGCATGAAGGAGTCGAGGAGAAGGGAAAGAGCCCACTCACAATGATTGATCCCGTTAAGCATCCTGTCCTGCCGATACGGCCAATCCCTTGAACCCGTGGTCCGATGCAAGCGCGACCTACTCAACTGGTATGACCGTACGAGCAGGCCGTGCTCTCCAAATCATCCGACCGATCGGATTAAGGAAGACGGCATTATCGCTTCCATTCAGCTATTCAGTACTGTTCGAAACGAACACCTGATTTCCATCGAACCCGCTAGCCATCTGCACATTGAAACCAACTCGATTAATCCTTATTTCCAAAATCCAATATTTCAAATGTAACCAGTATTTGATTCATTCAATCCGACTCAGCGTAACGCTTTGAGCCGTTGCGGGGCGTTACACAGGGCATTACATAATACTCCACTGAGAAGAAGTTTTGTCCTCGAAACTTAAGAGATCAAGGAGTCGAAGGTCAAGGCATCAAGAGGTCAAGGGAATCAGACTCACCAACATCGTGCCCGTTTATATCGTGCTCAATATTTAATTGATAAACTCTAGGCCTTCTAGTCTGATCAGTTTGTCCATTAGTTGGGGCTGGGGCGGGGTTCTGATTTTGTCCACGTTCTGCATTCTCGTTGTGGTCATGTGGCGCATGCCTCTTGGTCGGACAGTTTCTCAGAAAATGTCCCTTTTGGCCGCAGTTGAAGCACTCCCCGTTAGCAACACGACAAGTCTCCACGGTGTGCCATTGCTTGCCATAATAACTGCATTCAAGCCTAGGGCGTTGTTCGTCCTCTATCTTTTTCTCTCCATCTTGGTATCTTTTAGCAGGAGGGTTCCGATTTCTTGAAGCCCTTTCCGCAACCCTTCGTGGTGCGAACTGTTTGTTCTGCACCGCTGCCTCAAAGGCCTTAATGTATGATGTACACTCCTGATTCATAACGTCCTTCCTTTGGTCATCGTTCAGGCCTTTTATGAATCGGTGTGTATGAGCCCACTCGTTTGGAATCAATGAGCTAGCGAACATAGTAAGCATGGAGAACTCTGATTCATAGTCCTCGACGGACTTGCTCCCTTGCTTAAGATCGGGAAACTCATCTTTCTTTCTCTGTATGAAGGCAGGTGGAAGGTATTGCTCCTGGAATGCTTCTTTGAACATTTTCCAAGTAATTTTGTCGTCCTGGCACTTTATGGCAAGATACAGCTTCTTGATCTGGCATCAATCGTGTGCTCGTAATTGCAGCTGCATGACTACATATACAACCCTCTTGTTCACAGGTATCCCAGCAAATTCAAACAAGTCCTCCAACCTGGCAACCCAGTCCATCAACTTATCCGGCGCGGTCCTGCCTTCGAACTCAGGAGGGTTCAATTTCAGAAACTCAGCACCTATAAAGATAGACTTCCTGACCGCCAGTGGAGGCTCATCATCTTCTGCTAGGCCTGTTTCTTGAGGCACGGGTACGGCTGCCACAGGTGTCGCAGCGGTTCCCGATGCACTGCAATTGGCAACCAAGGTCGTCACTATCTGGGTCAAAGAGTCTAACTGTTTTTGTTGTGCTATTGCTCGAGCATCTGCCCGTTGCTGCTGAGCCTCAAATCGATCATGTTGGGCATTGAATCATTCTTGTTAATTTTTAAACATGCCAATCAGCCTATCGATTTGTTCATCGTTCACGCTTGCTGCGAGCGATGTCCCTTGGTTACTTGTTTTAGTCATCTTGCTGCAAAAGAGAGTAGCTTGCATTAGTCTCATAACATATTATGGACTTATTGCTTGGGACGTTGGGTTTTCATACTTCTCAAGATCGGGACATTAACACCTTCGATTTACTTATATAGATTCGCAACCATTTTCGAAATTCGGGACTTTTAAACCCGCTTGAAAACTTATATCATTTTTAAAAATAATATTTGAAGAGGCTAAGGACGTAAAACCGTGCTCTGATACCACCTGTCACGCCCCGGTCCCGTAAGGGCCGATCGTCCTCGCTTGGTCCCTATGGAACCGATCGTCCTTGCTTGGACGCGATATCGTGTAAGCCTAAGTTGCACTTGCACCACGTATAGTACCTGCACAAGACACAAGTTAGACAAAAATATACATATATAGAGGCTCATGATTCAAAATATAGAGAACCAAAGTTGAACACATTTGATAGAAAAATAAAATACTTTCTTTATTGAATACTTGAAGATTTGGATTACAAAGTACTTGCTTGGCTGAGTTACAAAATATGTCATAGAAGGATTACAACTCTTTTTACAATCCTAAAACTAGCCACAACTCCCATACATTATATCATTTTAGTAGGACCAAAATCAAAACATCTAGCAGAAGAGAAGTTTGCCCACAGGAGAGGAAAGCTAAGAAAGCAGCACGAGCACGGTCCCGCTGGAAGGATGCGCTAACACTGGTTCAAAATGCTCGCCAAGCTCTCGCTACCAGAACCTGGAGATTTGCCCATAAACGTGGGTCAGTACTACAACATGTACTGGTGAGCGACCGTGGCCAAACTCACCTAGAAATCCACACTAAGTAAGCATGTGAAACTAGCATTATTAGGTGATCTTTCTAGTTGTCTAGTTTCTTTAACAATTCATGCAAGAAAATATAAACAATAGATAGACTATACATATAATAATTCTTACCCACGGTCGAGAGGTTTTCCCTACAGTAAACACACAAGTTAGCAACAATTTGCATATATGTATAAAACTCATGTGTCTATCTGTATTGGCAACAAGTGTTAGGTATGCAAGAAGGTAAACCTAGCATGCGACCTAACTATATGATGGTCCATGGAAAAATCCATGAATAGCAGGAGCTAGAACTACAAGCTCAGGCTAACTATTAGACAGGATACCCCCTAATCGCGGGGACTACAAGCCTCAGGGTGTTTCAATTTCTCCCCCAGGACGAACGATTTCCAGTACCCCAGGAATGGTTCGAGAGACAATACCTTGTGCACAAGTTGTCCAAGACCGATGCGATGAATGCATTCTATCAGAATAATAATATTTCTATAGCAACAGTTGAACAAAATGCATCAATAGGGACTATCTCCTTTCGATAGAGCATTAGCTCTTCAATCTGTCATATCGATCATTTAAAACGATAAGGAGTCTTTTATGAGTTATCTATGTACAACATTCGATAAGGGTCAAGCATCAGTTCTCTCAAACGAGTTCAAGGCAATTTCTATGTTTCAAACAGTATAGTTTTTTTAACAAGAAACAAGGAAATAGCAGTTCTATAAATCTAGCATGCAAATTTTTATCTTTTAGCATATCTTGTTAATGAGTTCACATTTACCATAGGGACATGCAATTCAAGTGAACTAAAGATCATTTTGTTAAGGCGTATGGACTGAAGGATTCATCGAAGGGCCTAAGCCACTCACCGATTGAATCGAACAAGAGGATAGGGAAGCCTTATGCAACGGTCACTCTTTGGTTATGCGTCCTAAATTTACAATAATATTTGGTTAGCATCCTTCGATCTCTTTTCCTGATGATTCGAAAAGAATGCACAAGCGAGAAAAACGAATCATGAAAACCAAGTCATCGAAAGCAAGACAAAAACACAAAGCAACACAAAACCAAGCAGCAAAACAACCAACAAAAACTCTCGGACTTATTTCAATAGAAGTCGTTCCATCAATTTGAAGGGTTCATTGCATTTTGTCCGTGTTGATTTGGCGGTAAGGTTTCCCCGAGACTCGATTCTCAACCGAGTCAAAGTAACAAGTGTTCCATAAGTATCCGCTAGGAGTGGGACATTACAGTAAGTAATTAATATGTCCACGTTTACGTCATCTCAATATAATGGTATAAGGTCGGTAATGTTATGCTACTAATCGGCGGTTGCTTCGTTATTTTTTAGCACAAATAATGATGAGCTGAGGTCGGTTAGACCCTACATAACAGACGAAGAAGTAGAACAAGAAATGAGACGTCATTTTCCTTCTTGGTTGAGCGCATACGTAAGGAGCTTGGTAATTACTTTTTGTATATGCACTTTTTACAATAATTAAGGAAATGTTGAACTTAATTTCTTATCTTATAGCATTTAGGTCGATCGTCCAGACGCAACACTTGAGAATGAATCTATTAGAACTCTAGCTAAGGAGCCAATTTATGCCGTCAAAATCTGGCCAAGCTATTGTGTAATGGGTTTATGTTCAAGTCAACAACTACCCCGATCAGAGACAACTTCCAAGATCTCGAGGACACCAAAAATAGTTTTTTGTGTATCAAATCTTCGAACTATAAAGATGTCGACATAGGCAATGATTTCTATGGCGTCTTACGACAGATTGTGGAGCTGATATATAATTATGGAATAGAGCCTGCTATGATCGTATTATTCAAGTGTGAAAGATCAAGGTTGAAAAATATACAAGCATGGTCTTGTGGATATAAACTACCGGCGTCGATATCAAGGCTACGAACCATTTGTCCTATCAAGTCAGGCTTAGCTCGTGTACTTTATAACTTATCTTAAACGGAGAACAACGAGGTCGGACTGGTGGGCAGTATACAAGACCAAAGCTAGAAATACCTTTGACGTTGACGAAATAGCTTATCAGGAGGATAAGCTACCTCTTGTAACAAATATTATAAAGGTGGACTCAACGGAAGTTCCTCATTACACGGCTAATCATGTTGAAGATGTATAATTATCCGAAGAGAAAAACGAAGAAGATAAATTTTCAGAAGATGATTGAAAATAAAATTAAATCCATTTAGTCTTATGACATGTACTGTATTTTTCTGGATTAGACTTCTTGGATATTGCAGCCAAAACTCTAGACTTTTTGGTTATCTAGACTTTTTGTGTGCAATTCAACGGAGGGTTGCTCCAAGTCTATTTATACATTTTTTTGAATTAGACATTTTTGTGTGCAATTCCATTATGACTGTGAGATTTACTTTATTTTTCTTCTTCATTTAATTTTGTTCGTATTATAAACAAATATATATATATATATATATATATATATATATATATATATATATATATATATATATATATATATATATATGCGTATTTGTTTTATCATCATATGTTGTTATCAGTTATGACAAGACGACACGGAGGGTTCGGACATAGAGGAGCATCTAGAGGACACCGTGCTCCGAGCGGTAGCACTCCTTTGGTACCGGGTACTAGGGTCGGACCACTTGCATCTCCTCATGACAGTACTCCTAGGACGAGTACTCCTGGGACGAGCAGTACTCCACTCTTCCGACCACTTGCACCTCCTCATAAAAATACTCCTGGGACGAGCAGTTCCAGGCCGGAGCCTATTACTCCTCCGTCTACCATTCCTACTGTTGACGGTACTATCAAGGAGGAGACGAGCGAGGCCCAGCTCTCGCAGTATCAGAGAGATCCTCCATGCGCGCCTTCGGACGAGCTTCGAATGGAGATTTGGACCGACGGCACAAAGTAAGTTAATTAGTTAACACTTCCTTACGCATATATATATATATATATATATATATATATATATATATATATATATATATATATATATATATATATAAACTTTTCCATGAATATAATTATCTCTGTACAGATATCGTCCGTCGAGGGTACAGAGATGCATAGGGCTCTTTCTGAGGTACAATTATGGTGGCCCTTATATCAACTACTCCGATGCTCCAGACGAGAGGAAGGCGTTCTGGTTTAAGAACTTCAAGGTAAAAATATATTTGATTTTAATATCGATCATCTAATTTATTTATATTACATAACTTACTATATTACTTCTTGTATGACACATATTTCTACCCACCATATCGGGCCGAGGTGATCGAGGAGATATTTCCTTTCGTCGCCGCTAAGCTAGCCCGGGATACGATCAATGATTAGAAGGACCGTGATCGTTTGGAAAAACTAATCCAAGGTTGGATCACGACAGAGCAGTGGAATCAGAAGAGGGCTAGATTCAAAGATCCCAGGTACAAGGAAAAGTCGGAGAAGGCAAAGGCGGCCAAGAAAAAGGCAGAAAAGTAGTGTGGTGGGTCGATGATGATGAAATATTTTTGTCGCATGGTAAGTATTTGAACATATATATATTATTTTAATCAAAGAAGGATAAAATGGTTAATTTAGTAACAATATATCTATTTTTAATTAACAGATCCAGAGGGGTGAAGACGCTAACATGGTGACCGTCTTTCTCGCCACCCATCGGAAGGGCAGACAGCTCATCGATGATAGGGCTACGCAGACTTACGTAAGTATTACTTTAAATTTTTTTATTTTAATATAACTTAGAAAATATGCAAATAAATATCCATGTAGTTAGTAATAAGTTGCTTAGATAATAGGATAATTTACACTAATTGTCTCTATATTTTTGGTTTATAACACCGGGTACCCCTGCTTTTGAACAACTTAAAAAATAGGCAAATAAATATCCATGTAGTTAGTAACAAGTATATTTATCGAGCGATTCATTTTTTTCTAGAATGGGTATCTACGACTCCGTGAGCAATCAAGCAATCGACGCAATATATTGTGTCTGCACCTCCCGAGGGAGAGGCCGGTACTTCCTCTGAGCCACCGGCCCACCCAGTTTCGTCGGCTGACGAGCTGTGGCAGACCGTCGTTGGTGGTCTTCAGAGGGG
This sequence comes from Iris macrosiphon, assembly GCA_036927795.1. Lineage (NCBI taxonomy): Eukaryota > Viridiplantae > Streptophyta > Magnoliopsida > Asparagales > Iridaceae > Iris > Iris macrosiphon. Next base: position 27,081,370 of record JAYESA010000010.1, read on the forward strand.
TACATACTACATTACGAGATCCTACGGCGCCTATGTTGCGACGCAGGGCTCTAGAACCCCCTATGTCCGTGCGCATACCCCACAGCCTTCACAGGAGTCGGTGCGAGTCCAGCAGGAGAGAGTTGACCATCAGATTACCGTCTCTGCGTGACGAGATGATGAGACTGATTTTCCAGCATCCCCAGTCCCAGCTGCAGATTGGCGATGCGAGAATTTTTTCACGTTTTGATGTGCTCGAGCAAAACCTTTTGGAGCTCAGGACTATGACCGAGACGACAAAGCAGGACATTTCGGATCTGGCATCATCGATACAGCGTTCCGTCACTTGAATTATAGGTGTCATGGATTCATACAATGATCGCCTATCAGCATTGGAGAGGATATGTCCTTCTGATTCGTCGACATCGACACCGACTCCACCGACGATACTGACTCCTAGTTCGACATCGGTGGCACTTTCACATGGCCAGTTGGACTATATCGCATCCCAGTTGCGCGATAGTGTTCCTCCTCCTCCTGATCAGCATTAGTCCTAGGTTGGAAAGATAGTTATGAGTTTTTTTGAATTTGGCCCATTTTTTTTGAATACGTAACACGCCCGAGTCCCAAAATACGTAGGACTAGGAATACGTAACACGTCCAGCCGTATGTATACGAACTCCAATATATGGAAACCATATACACACGTACGTTGTAAATGAATATCCAAATCCACCAGTAGTAATATACTGTCACAACAAGTCACACACAATCTATATCTCATCCACAAACATCAAAGAATACTGTAAGTGCTGGAATATAAGCGCTGAGTCTGAAATGTCATAGTACAAGCCAGATATGTCTGGTGGGAACAAACCCACTATAAAGCTAAGATAAAAGTGCTAAAATATAGCATGTCTAGAGCATCGTTTATCTAGATAAAGAGGCTCCAGCTCTAGATGGTGAGTCTACCAAAGATCAGGTGGACTCTGATGGCGGCACCTCTAGCTCCTCCTCAGATGCATACCTCGTCTCCTGCCCAGGTCCGTATACTGTGGGATAGTATGCCTCATCTAAATCTGGAAGGAAACCAGGTCCTCAGTAGGACATAACAAGATACATAAAAGCATGCCATATATATATATATATATATATATATATATATATATATATATATATATATATATATATATATATATATATATACTGAATAAAGTAAATAAGGGTGTGCTAACCATCTAAGTGAATGCAATGTAAAGACCTCATTGTACGTATGGGAAAGTGTAGGCTAGACATATGCTGACTTAATTCACCAATCGTCGTGACTGGCTAGTATATGCCACATATGCCCCCAGAAATATGGGCACTCTGCAATCGTCCATCTCCGAGGAGCATGGTATCCGAAGGTATAACGTCAATGAGGTGGGTGTCCCATACGCCTACTAGCTGTTATGCCCCGGTCCCGCAGAGCCGTTCGTCCTCGCTTGGGTCCCTACGGAACCGATCGTCCTCACGCGGGCGTGATGCCGTGCAAGCCTAAAGTGCGCTTGCACAAGGCCAAAGCTTTGATACAAGGGCAAGTAAGCTATTTCATACTGAAGCAGCGGCACACATATTATAGAAAAGTAAAGAACACAATGACATATGAAAATAGGCTCTTTTATTAATAATCGAAAGCATTACAAGCGGCGCATGGCCGAGGTTACAATTCGCTCAGGCACTCTGTCTCTCGATTACAATGATACCGTTCCATACATTATGTCCCTCTATACAAAAGCAACTCAAAGCAGGCACAACTCGATGCAGCTCCAGGCATCGACTCCAGATTTTCGGTTCCTTGGGATAAGGCACGGCTATCGCTTCCTCGGACGATCAGGCACCTGAGAACAAGCAGACTGTTGGTGGGTCAGCACTTTATACAAGTACTGGTGAGATAAATCAATTGAACAGAAGCTACACCCCCTGAAACCCACACTAAGTAAACTTGTGGCAAAAATGTTGCATTACTAGTGATCTTGCTAGTTTTACCTAAGTTCTTTTCATGCAGTTCAGAACTAGTCAGATTATATCTTTTGAAAACACAAGTTGAAAACCAGTTTTGCATATTCGATACTCAAGCATTCAAGCAACTATAAGGGACAGTGTTCTCATCGTGCAGTGCGCAGCATGTTGTGCATCATAATCAACTCTTGGGGCAAGCTTATCTAGAAAATTGCTCATATCGAATCAAGGCAAGCATATCGAGTGGACTAGCATACTCTCAAGCAATTAAGGCAACACATCTATATAATTTCGGTCCCCGAGAAACTCAGGATTGGCAGCGGTAATCCAGCTATCCAATGACTCACATACTGGTACTATTAACAGCTGTGACCAAGGTTCAGCTCTGCACTAATAGCCATTGTCCAACCGATGCAAATACATGAAGAACTATCAGATAACTCACGATGCAGACTAATGAACAAGCAGGCTATAGATAAACTCATAATATTTCTTACCCACGGCCGAACGGTTATCCCTGCAGCAGACACACAAGTTAGCAATAATTTGCATAACATAATGTATACAGTTCTCTAGTTTCCTGTTCGTCCCTGCATCAAACAGTTAGGTATGTAAGAAGGCTAGCCTAGCATGCGCCCTAACTATATGATAGTCCCCTCAATGGGA